>LZPO01107962.1:256252-267203 GCA_001675575.1 Neotoma lepida | reverse complement strand
CCACACACACTCACACACTCACACACACACTCATACACACTCACACTCATACACACATTCTCTCATACAGACTCATACACACACTCATACACACACATACACACTCACACACACTCACAACACTCATGCACACACTCACATACATACCCCCACACATTCATATACACACAAGGCACACTCACATACAGACTCATACACACATACACACACTCATAAACACACATACACACACTCACACATACACACACAGACACACAGACTCATACACACACACTCATACATACACTCATATACACACATAGACACACACTCACACATACACACACACAGACACACACTCACACCATAAGTAAAATAAAATCAAGAATGTGGCTCTGATACGAAGGTACATGGAGCTGGAAGGGTTGAGGGAGAGATTGTGGGAGGTGGTGGAACGGGAGAGGTAGTAAGGGCTGGCCTTGAGGTCACAGACTGAATTTAGGTCTTTATCTTGCCAGTAATGGGAAAACAGAATGGACAACTTTTTATTTAGTCCTTGGATAGTCTTTTAAAACCAACCATGGTACTTCCAAGGGTGAGGGCATGCACCACGGCCAAATCCCAGCACTCAGGATGCAAAAGCAGCAGGATGATGAGTTCAAAGCCAGCCTGGGCCTCATAGTGAGACTCCTCTTCAACAAGCCAGACTCGAACCAGGTGTGTGGGGCACCTGCCCTGTGATCCCAGTCCGGGGATGTGGAGGCAGGGGGATCAGAATTTCAATGTTTCTTGGGCTTGCTGATCAACCAGTCTAATCAAATTGATGAATTCTAGGTTCAATAAGAGACCCTAACTCAAAAAATAAGGTGGATATGGCCGGTGATGGCTCACATCTTTATTCCCAACACTCAGGATGCAGAGACAGGTGGATATCTGTGAATTTGAGGCCAGCCTGATTTACAGAGCAAGTTCCAGGATAGCCTGGACAACACAGAGAAACCCTTGTCTCGAAAAACCAAAACCAGCCAAACAAACAAAAAAGGTGGAGAGTGTTTGAGGAAGACACTGATATTGACCTCTAACCTCAACANACACTAACCAGCATACACACATACACGAATGTGTTACAAAGTTTGAAACCACTAAGGGGAGACCATACGCTCAATCCAATTATACTTAAAAGATTTATTGATTGCTGTTAGCAAGATGACAGGCTCTGAGCCAAACTAGAAATTGTTGTGGGAAGGAGGATGAGGGGAGGATTTGTTTGTTTCTCTGTATAGCCCTGGCTGTCCTAGAACTCACTCTGTAGACCAGGCTGCCCTCAAACTCATAGAGATCCGCCTGCTTCTGCCTCCCGAATGCTGGGATTAAAGCTGTGTGTCAATACCACTTGGCAAGGGAAGGACTTTTTGTTTTGGTTTTTGTTTTTTTGAGATAAGATCTCTCTGTGTAACATCTCTAGCTGTCCTGGAATTCAATTTGTAGACTAGGTTGGCCTTGAACTCACAAAGATCTGCCTGCCTCTGACTCCCGAGTGCTGGGATTAAAGATGTGTACTACCACTGCCCCGCTAAGGGAAGGATTTTAAAAGGCAAAAACCACAATAAGCCCTTGAATATCTGCACAAACAAGCCAAGACTGTTCTGCTTTGCCAAGATTAGGTAATCAAGCTGACCTTAGAATAGTCCTTGAATGTCTGCATAAGCAGGTTGCAGAAGCCAAAAGCAGTTAGACATCATAACAAAGCAGATGGTCATTGTCACAACTGAACAGTTTTAGGTGGGGGTCACTGAGTCAGGGTTACTGGGAACTTATCTTCCAGGGACTGGAATCAAAGACACACAGCTAGTGGGTACCAAGATGGATGCCTAGCATAAAATGGAGTTTCTTAGTCATCACAAGTGTGTACACACAGAGGAAAGAAGGAAGGAAGGAGAGAGGGAGGGAGGGAGGGAACGAGGGAGAAGCGAGCCCAGGTTGCTTTACCTGCATTTGTGTAAAGATCCCTGAGGTACAGTGACTTACTCCTGTGTATCTCTAGGGACTCCATCCACTGTTGGATTTAGGGATTTAATCAGATTCAAGTTCCAGCTTTGGCAAGTTTCCTTCAGAGTGGTGTTGGAGATTTCTCTTGGGTACNTGTAAAGTCTACTTGTCTCTCTTCCAGCAACCACTGACACACCCCAGGGGCATCAGGCTACATGGCCTTCTGGCCCTAGGAGAAGAAGGAAGGTCAAGGCTCAAGTGGGCTTGAGAGACACTGGTCTCCCTGCTCATCTGTGGAGAACTTGCTGGTCTCATTAGTGGCCTTGGTGGCCCCAGGTTCTTTGTTGTGATCCTCAAGGCTCACCATTTTCTCCTATAGTAGGGAGCCTCCCTTGTAAACTCTGGCAAAGAAAGCTACTTCTGCTCAGAGGCTTTCACGTGTCCTAGGACTCCAGGGCCAAAGTCCTGTGCATGCCAAGTTCTGTTTATTGCCCGGCTTCTTCATGGAAGTTGGCAAAGGAGGCAGAAATTCCAGAAATCTCAATTCCTCCTTCCTCTTGGCACCCCTTCATCCTCCTCCTCTCCCCACCCTCCTCTCAACCAGTTCTCAGGCCTTTGCCCATTTGGTAGACAAGTGGCCAATTGTCTCCGGGATCTTCTTATCCCTGTGGAGAGGCTGCACTAGGGCCAGACGAGGCTGCCACGGGCTTTGAATATGGAACTCAATGAGGCTTGCTGGGTGCTGGGTATAGCCAGGGACCAGCAGGGCAGGAGAGGCAGGCTAAGGGAGACACCCAGGTATGAGCAGAAGGTTTTGCAGAGGGGGAGAGGCACAAGGCCGTTGCCACTAAACTCCAGAAGGCAATTGGTTCTGCACCACAGAAGCAACAGGGCACAGAAAACAAGAAGGCCCCAAAGCAGGGAAAACTCCCATCATCCCAGCAGCCTCTAAGCTGCTTGTCTCATGACTTCCTTCTGGTTTCCCTCAGCTTTCTCCTGAATTGTCACCCATTCTAAAGGACCTTCGCTGCTGCCTGGGAGAATACCCGAAAAGCTACAGTGACCAGGACATTTGCCTGCTTCAACTCTTCTGGGCAAAATGTTTAAACTTAGTTTTCCCATGTTCTCCCCATCTGACAGTCCTGGTGAAACCTACAGATTTCTTCCTGGCATCATGGTTTTAAGGATATCAAATAAAACACACAGTGTTACAGAGGCCACCAATCATGTTACGATACAACTATCACAAGTTTCCAGGCTGGATCTAAGCATGTAGCTCAGTTGGTAGAGTGCTTGCCTAGTGTGCAGGAAGCATTGGGTTTGATTCTCAGCACTGTGTAAACCAAATGTACCTCTTGGTGCATGCATGTAATCCCAGAACTCAAGCAGATGCTGCAAAATTGGAAGTTCAAGGTTATTCTCAGCTACATAAGTGAGGCCAGCCTGGGATATATGAAACCCTGTCTCAAAAAAAAATTTTTTTTTCAGAGTTTAAGTATGGTTCACTTGGTTCACTTGTCTAGTACATGCAAAGTGCAGGGTTAAGTGACTGGTACTGACAAAATAAAACATTATCTTATATACTTTATTTCTGATGTTTTAAAAGAGACAAGAGAAAACCAGCCTCAAACAAGGTGCAATGTGAATTACTAATTCTGAAAAGTTGTCCTTTTGGCGTGGTGGTGTATACTTTTAATCCCACACTGGGGAGGTAGAAGCAAGTGGATCTTTGTGAGTTCAAGTCCAGCCTGGTCTACATGTAAGATCCTGTCTCAGTAAAAAATAAAAATAGTATCTCTCTGAACTCCACACTTGCACCATGGTATGTGTGCATCACATATATGCAAAATAAATTTTAAAAATTGAAGTATATGATGCACTATAAACAGTTGCTCCCAAAGGCCATTTGTCCCTCCGGATCATATTCCTGTCCTCAGCACATCTATTCTCATTGATGGTTGCCAGCAAGGAGACTGAGTTGATAGGGACTGGCAGGGACAAGCCATCTTCAAAAGAGACGCTTCAAGTTACAGAAGAGGCTGCTCACAGCAGGGCGGGGAGCCAAGGGAGATGTTCCCAAGAGCTGCCATCTCACCTGATACTGAATGGGGGCAGCGCGGGGCCGGTGTGTTGAGGGAAACAGGAGGCTTCCAGGGAGTAGAGAGGCCACAGGGAAGGGCGGTAGGGATTGTGGACAATCCTTGGCATGAGAAGAGCCAAGGGCTTTGTGCTCACCACAGAGATCTTGTGCAAGCTCTCTCCTCTTTCTAAAACCTCCTTTTCCTCATCTGTGAACGAGGCTAACGACCCCTCACGGTGTCATCGTCTCCATTAAAGAGATAATATTAGCAATGAGTCAATGTTTTGTCTGTCTCATCTTGTGTCATATTTATTAAATATCAAGCTAGAGTGAACCTTTTCAAAGCATCTAATTGGAGCTGGGATGTTGGTTCACTGGTTAAGAATCCTCTTGAGGACTGGAATTTGGTTCCTTGCACTCAGGCAGCTCACAACTGCCCTTAACTCTAGCTCCAAGGGATCTGATGCCCTCTTCTGGCCTTCAAGGCACTCATGTGGCAGGTATATACAAACATATACACACAAATAAAAAAACAAAATAAACCTAAATAAATAAAATACCTTATGATAGGAACGGACAAACTTGTGTTCATTCAAATTTACCTCAGTATTCAGCTTTTTCTCCATTTCCCTTTTCTTCCACCCTGGAGGCAGTGTAGTCTACCCTCTTCCTGGCCAAAGGTCTCTACAGAATCTTCCAGTTAGACTCAATCTTGCAAGGGCTCAGAGGGCAAGAAGAGAATAGGAGTCTTGTGGACTTGGGAAACAGTGTAAAATTCTAACGTGTGTGCTCACAGGTACATTTCCCTCTCCAGAGAAGCGGACATAGATTCATAAAGTGTGCATCAAAACAAACAAAGCACAGACATAAAACTTGTCATGTCTTATTGTTACGTCCTTTTCTGGGTTTGAAGAGAGGTCTTAGGTGGAAGGCAATGTTTCAGAGAAACGACTCTCACATGGTGGGATTCAGGAATCAGTGGCCCCTGGGGAGGAAGGCTTCAGGTTGGGGGTTCCAGCCAATCTGTGATGGTACAGGAACAGCTTCAGGTGCCTCTGAATTAGTCAGATTGGAGGGGGTGGACTCGTAACTGAGCTGCCTTTTCCTGCAATGGAAATTCTAAGTGAAATTCTGCTGTTTTCTGTTTAAGGGAAAGAAAGACTTTGAGGGACTGTGAGATGGTTTGGTGGATAAAACGACTGCAGTGTAAGGTTGAGGATCAGGGTTCAAATCCCTAAACCTTTCATAAAAGCCAGTGGGCATAGGAACCAACCTATAATCACAGTTCTTGGGGGGGGGCGGCAGAGATGGTATTCTTGGGGCAAGTTGGCTAGCTGGACTAGCCAAATTGGCAAGCTCTGGGTTCTGCAAGAGACCTTGCCTCAGTGAGGAGCAATTGAAGAACACAACCCATGTCAGTCTCTGACCTCCACACCCACTCGCACATGTGTGGTGCTCTTATATAGACATGCACACCATATACACATGAGAAGAGTGATGGGGAGCTCCTTTCAAATGACAGTGGGGACCTACGTGGAGTCTTCAAACACCAACCCTTCTGGGTGAGTGCTTGGCTCTCTTTTAGCCTGTAATAGCTTGACTGCCTCTCAGAGCAAAGGGCATGTAGCGTTGCTGCTAAGAGCAGCTGAAACCCTGCCAAGGCAATGCTTACTTCATTTAATCACTGCCCCTTGGTCACGTTGTTCTCCTCAGTGCCTGACTGATTCTTGCAACTTCCAATGTCTTACATCGAATTAGGAATGTCTATTATTCCTGGACTTGAAAAAAAATGTGGTTATTGAACAGGAATGTAGGAAATGAACATCCTGGTCTTGTTGCTGATTTTATTGGTTTGAGGTTTTCTCCTTTTAGCATGATGCTGGCTGTGGGCTTGTTGCATATCGCCTTTTAATATTAATATATGTCTCCCTGTCTCTCTAGATTCTTCAGGACTTTATCATGAATGGATGTTGGGTTTTGTCAAAGGCCTTTTCTGCATCTAATGAGAGGATCATGTGGTTCCTGTCTTTGAGTCTGTTTATGTGGTGAATTACATTTACTGACTTACATACATTAAACCATCTCTGTAGCTCTCTGATGAAGCCAGATTGAATACAGTAGATAATCTTTTTGATGTGTTCTTTTTTTTTTTTAAAGATTTATTTATTATATATACAGAAGAGGGCACCAGATCTCATTACAGATGGTTGTGAGCCACCATGTGGTTGCTGGGAATTGAACTCAGGACCTCTGGAAGAACAGTCAGCGCTCTTAACCTCTGAGTCACCTCTCCAGCCCCCTTGATGTGTTCTTGAATCAGTACTCCATTGAGAACTTTTGCTTCCATGTTCATTGGAGAGATTGGCCGATAATTTTCTTTCTTTTTTTCTTTTTTGGTTGGATCTTTGTCTGGTTTTGGTACCAGGGTAATATTGGCTTCATAAAGAGAGTTTTGAAGTGCTCCTTCCTTTCCTATTTTATGAAATAGTTTGAGAAGTATTGGCATTAGTTGTTCAAACATATTTTCAAAAGAATTTTATGTGTATAGATGTTTTGTATGTGTATGGATATATGTCTGTGCAACATGTGCATGCAGTGTCCTCAGAGGCCAGGAGAGGGTGTTGGGTTCCTTGGGACTGGAGTTTCAGATGGGTGTAAGCCACTGTAGGGGTGCCGGGATTCAAATCTGGGTCCATTGGAAGAGCAATCAATGCTCTTAACTACTGAGCCATCTCTCCAAGCCCTCCTTCTTCTTTGAATGTCTTCAGATTCTAAAACACCTGTAACGTGGGCTGGGGAGATGGCTTGGTGGGTAAAGCGCTTGCTGCTCAGACATGAAGATCTGAGTTCATATCACCAGGATCTATATAAAGCCTTGAGCATGTTGGCATGGGACTGTAACCATGGCACAGGGTGGGAAGGGGGTGTAGGAGGACCCTTAGGAGCTTGCTGACCCGACTAGTTTGGCTGAAATGGGGAGGTGCAATGAGACATCCTTGTCTCAAAAACTAAGGCAGAGAAAGATAAAGACACCACATGTTGACCTCTGGCCTCCACATAAACACATGTGTATATTCATGAGCATGTGCACAAGCATACAACACACACAAACAAATATATAACATAAAATTTACCGTATTGGGTTAGGGGTGTGGCTTAATGATAGAACATTTGCTTAGTACATGAGAAACCCTCGGTTTGATTTCCAAGTGAGTGCCTGCGCGCGCGCACACACACACACACACACACACACACACTACCGCCACCACCCCCAGAACAGCTTATCTGTGTTTTGTGATGCACAAGAGCTTTAGATCTTTAGAATTTTATCATATTGTAAAGAAACCCTCCTCATCTTTTTTTTTTAAAACAACTTTATTGCTATTTGTGAGTTTTCACCTGGTAAATCTAAAACAAAAAGTGTGCCACTTGGTCATGAATACTGAACTCACAGCTAAAATATTGTTCTAATTGACAATGGGGGGGTGGTCAGGGACACGAATATTTGGCAGGAACCCCCTGCCCCAAGGTTTTTAAGTGATCTATGAGAAATAAAGCAAGCTCATCACTGATAATTTCACAACGTAAGTGATCGCATAAGGCATTGATATTGTCCCAATACAACATGGATGCAAGTGGAATAAACATATTGCTTATTGGCCTTCTGAATTGAGAGTAATGGGATCGTTGTTTTCCTTGTCTGTTTGAGACATAATCTCTTTCTAGCCTAGCTGGCCTGAACTCTCTATGTAGCCCAGGCTAGCTTAAACTCTATAATTCTCCTGCCTCAGTTGAGCACCTGTCCTAATTTGTTTTCACTTTCTGTGACAAAACACTGACCAAAAACACCTTGGGGAGGAAAGGGTTTACTTCATCTTACCGCTTATGGTCCATCACGAAGGGAAGTCAGAGCAAGAACCTGGAGGCAGGAACTGATGGAGAGACCAAGGAGGAACACTGCTTACCGGCTTTCTTCTCATGGCGTGCTCAGTCTGCTTTTTATGCAGCCCTGGACCATTTGCCCAGGGTGGCATCATGCATAGTAGTCTAGGCCCTCCCACACCAATCAACAATCAAGAAAATGCCCCACAGACTTGCCTACAGTTAAGCTTCCCCTTCCCAGGTTAATCTAGCTTTCCTCAGGTTGACAAACAAACAAATAAGCAAGCAAACAAACACAAAACAAACGCACTGTACCACCACAGTGTGGGGTTTTTGTTTTGTTCTTTTTGAAGGAGCAATTGTTGTTTATTACATTTTATTTGTGTCGGGGGTGTGGGTTTGTGTGCCATGTTCTGCTTCTCTCACCGTGTGGGACCTGGGGATTGAATTTAGGTTGTCAGGCTTGGCAGCGATACATTCATCCACTGGTCCATCTCTCTGTGGTTTTTTTATTTTATTTTATTTTGAGACAGGGTTTCACTGTGTAGCTCTGGCTGTCCTAGAACTTGCTCTCTAGACCAGGCTGGCCTTGAACTCACAGAGATCTACTTGGCTCTGCCTCCCAAGTGCTGGGATTAAAGGCGTGCGCAACCACCTTCTGACTCTGTGTTTTTGCTTGTTTGTTTTGGAAATAAATTTTTGGTGACCTTTAAAAAAAAGTAATGTTACTGAACCTCTTTATGTTTTTCATGGCTTTTTCTGTATCTCTTTTGGGCAGACTTGCTCTTCAGAGGGAAAATAGTAGACAGCAATATTCTTAAATAGAAATAGGTGGTCAGATTTGCTGGTTCTTTCACTTGACAACAGTGGAAGCAGCAAGTGTTTAGTAAAATCTACATTTCTAATTTAGATACACAATCCTTTCTCCGGTTCTGACTTGTAGCTAGCCACAGCTTTCTATCGATACTGAGTCCACACGGGAAACCACGGATCCATCCCATTGCCCAGGACTGCAGTGCTCCATTCCGGTGCTCTGCAGGCTAGGGGCTGTAAATGTACTTTTTGATGTCTTCAGGCCATAATGGGTTTACCTCAATGGGTTGTGGCAAGTGAAGGGGCATCTGAACAGTAATAAAAGGATTATCAAGTGTTTGTTTTATCAAGAGGATAATCCAGTTGCCTAATTGTAATGAGGAAAAAACAAAACTGGGTGTGGATACTTCTGTGGCCAGAGCCTGACATGACCTTAGGCTGTACAACTGTTCACTCTGCCAGTTCCTCCAAGAGGGACTCAGGCACACACGTCCCGTGGTTAGAACTACTGTCAACTCAACTCCATTCTCAAAACCCACCTGCCTTTTAGGAAATAGTATTCCCAAATGATGATTAGTACCATAAGGGCCAGTGAGATGGCTCAGTGGATAAAGATGCTTGCTGCCAAGCCTGAGGGCCTGAGTTCAGTCTCTGAACTACATGGTGGAGGGGGAGAACCAACTCCCACACACTGTCTTCTGAGCTCTTCACAAGCCTGTGAGCATGTGACAGCTGAAGAGATTCTATGTTAGTCATCCATCTTGGTACCTAATAGCTGTTTATCTCTGACTCAGATTCCTAAAAGAAGAGTTCCCTGCAACTCTGATTCCTTGACAACCACCCAGAAGTGTACAGCCATGACCATGCTTGTTATACTATGACTAACTACTGATTTTGGCTTTTGTAACCTGCTTATGCAGATACTCAAAGTCTTCTTGTGGTTTTTCCCTTTAAAAACCTTTCCCTCACGCTCCTTCCCATGGCACATCTCTGGCTTAGAGACTGTATCCCTGCTGGCAATTTTAATAAATTTGGCTAATGATAATCTAAATTGAGTCTGGAGGTCTTTTCCTGGGGGTGTTGAACTCTGTAACCAGCATGTGTGCGTGCACAAACATACATATGTAAATAAAATGTAATGAAACAAATAAAATTTTAGAAATGTATATCCTATCATCCCACCCCTACCTAGTACAGACTTTTCTTTCTTCCATCCTTGAGGCTCATTTTATTTAGACATGTTGATATTGACAAAGGCCCCTACCAGGTGCCCTACTGTTTAGAGAACAGACACAGCTCATGCTCGCAGTGTCCATGCAGCTGTGTCTGCTCCTGGTCTCCTGGGGAAAGCATGATCCAAATATGAGTCCTGGGAGAGGGGAAAGAGAGAAGGAACACATTCAAGTGGGAAGGAGACAAATAACAGAGTGAGAGGCAGGAGAAGAGAGAGCTAAGAAAAGGAGTGTGGGGAGATACAGAAAGGTGAGGGCCGGAGCCACAGAGGACAGACAGCATCCTGGACACAGGGAAAGGCAGAAAGAAAAAAGTGACAGGAGATGGAGGCGCGGAGAGGAGGAAAGAGAAACTAAAAGTGAGAACACTCCGAATGACGGAGCTGGAGAGGTAGTTTTCGGTTGGAGAGGTGCTTGCTGCACAAGCACGAGGTCCTGACTCCAACACCCAGCACCCNCCCNTGTCAAAAGGAGAAGCAGAGGGTAGTAGTATCCTTGGATTCCAGTGCTGTGAAGTCAAGAGAGGGTGATCTCGGTGCTCCTAGGCCAGCCAGTCTAACCTAATCAGCCAGCTTGAGGCCAGTGAGAGACTCTTGCAAAAAGTGCAACTGGGGGCTGGAGAGATGGTTCAGAGGTTGAGAGTACATGCTGCTCTTGCAGAGGGCCTGAGTTCAGTTCCCAACACCTACACGGAGGCTCACAATTGCTTGTTCCAGGGGATCCAGTGCCCTTTCTGGCCTCTGTGGGCTCCTGCATGCACATGGTGCACATATATTCACAAAGACCCACACTGATAAATAATAAAAATAAATAAATAGCCGGGCGGTGGTGGCGCACGCCTTTAATCCCAGCACTCGGGAGGCAGAGGCAGGCGGATCGCTGTGAGTTCGAGGCCAGCCTGGGCTACTGAGTGAGTTCCAGGAAAGGCGCCACCAAAGCTACACAGAGAAACCCTGTCTCGAAAAAACCAATATAT
>LZPO01107962.1:203948-253877 GCA_001675575.1 Neotoma lepida | reverse complement strand
GGAGGCGGTGTAGTAATTTTAAGTAGGCTTGGGAGCAAGGAAGAGGCGCTTGCAGTGTGGATGCTGCCTCTCTCAGGTACGAAAAGAACAGACCTGGATGGGTTCTTCACCCTTTAGTAGTTGGGATTAGTTCCCAGCAATCCTAATTCAAATCGAATCCCCTTACTCCAGCCTAGTAGGTAATTGTGTGTGCCCCAGGAATAGATGAGGAACCTAAGCTCTCTGGGAAGAAACATCTGGACATGAGAGTAACACTAGCAATGTATTTCTGACCTCAGCAGTAAGGTGCACGGCCGTTTTAGCTAATTACATCAATTGCTAATACACAAATCCTGCAGACCGCAAATCCTGCAACAGTGCGGGTCCTGGAGGTCTGGGCAAGCCACTCAGCTTTGCCCTAGACACTGGCGCCTGGAGCATGGAGAGCCGGGTGCCTGGGGCAGGGACTGCAGGCGTGCGGTGGGCGGGGTCCTGCTCTGGACCACACCCACTTCAGGGTCTGGCGCGGGCGGGCTGAGCGCTACTTAAAGAGCAGTGCGGAGGCGCGCTCGGCGTACTGTCGCGCGCACAGGACGGCACACGTGTCTCCCGGTGTGGGTCCTGAGTTTCACCCCACCCATCAGGATCGAGAGATTGGGGGTGGCCCCAGACCCCTTTTGGTGTGCGCTCACCCTGGCCTGCGTGAACGTGATCCACGCAGTTCTCTGCGCTCACGGAGCCAACTTGGCCAAGCAACTGTCCCGGGAGCGGCGCGCGGTGGGTACCGGGCACTGCGCATGCGGAGCTCCAAATTCAAACAGCTGTGTCCAGGGTTTCAGTACGGCTGGACTCGGAGTCGCTGGAACTAGGGGACGCTTTCTCCAGGAGGTGGCCACTGAAGAGCCATGGTGGACCGGGGTCCCCTGCTCACCTCGGCCATCATTTTCTACCTGGCCATCGGGGCGGCGATCTTCGAAGTGCTGGAGGAGCCGCACTGGAAGGAGGCCAAGAAAAACTACTATACGCAGAAAGTGCATCTACTCAAAGAGTTCCCGTGCCTGAGCCAGGAGGGCCTGGACAAGATCCTACAGGTGAGCCGTCGGTCTCCTGAATCCCCCACATGAATCTGAAACATTTGGGGCTACAGCGGTGTTTTAGGGGAGACCCCCCTCCTTCAACTTCAGATGACACCCCTCCAACCCCAACAAGAGGTCCTTGGGTGGTGGGAAGAAAATTCCCCATCAGGTGTCGGGTTGAAAAGATATGTGTTTTTCGTCCAGATACAGGGGAATTCCCCACGCGCGCAGACTTGGTCAGAACCTAGTATGTTCCGAGAAAATTTGGGGTTGACTCCGGGGTGAACTGGGCCCCGCGGTGGCTCAGTGTGGGTGTGCGGGTGCCTCCCTCTTTGGAGGGAGGCTGTGGGGCGGATAAAGGCGTTTATCTTTCCTTGGAGACGCTCCCGGAGTCCGGGAGCGGAGCCGGGTGCCACCCCTCGCTTCTCCACCTCCTGCTCCAGGGCCCTTGCCGCTCCCGCTCGACCTTTCTTAAGAACTTGAATTAAGTGGAGAGCTTTCAGAGCCATCGCGGGCAAACATATACCCGCCTGCCCCTGCTCTCAAGAGTTGGGCAGGGGGCTCGGACGTGTCCTGAGTTCTCCGAGGAAGGTCTGTGGCTGGAATGCTGGGGACGCTCCCAGGCTTCCGGGAAGTCTTATCAAACTGAGACATTCCTCAAGGACGCGGAGTTAAAATTTGTCAAAGTAGAAGTAGCAGGTTGCACAAACGAACACCCAAACCTAGGTAGTCCTTTCTCAGGGAGGGAGGAGTGTGGGTGAGAGGCAGTTTCCTCAATGTTGGCTTGTGGAATCCTTTATCTGAGAATGCACACACCTAGTGGACGGCATTGACCTCACCGTCGTAAACTTGGCTGACCATCTCTACTGGAACCTTGAGCCAACTTGGGGTCAGAGGTCCCTCGGTACCTGTTTCTTAAAGGCTCAGCCCCAATAACCCATCCCCGTGCCAATGGCCTCTTATCAATAATGATAGGATTAGATTGGAGCAAGCTATTAGATTAGATTGTTCAAGCTATTATAGATCTGATCAGGTACATTTAATCGACACCACCTCCACAGTTCTTTCCACCTGTCGTGGCCCTCACTTTCCTGCCTGTTTCCCGTTTTGTCAAATGGGAACAAACCCATCTTCATTCTTGTCCTACGCCGGACTGTTGAAAACTGAGAAAACCTGAGCACATCTTACTGGTACTAACCTCCTGTTTTGCCTCCAGGTGGCAGATGGACATTCACAGAGATAAGACGTGTATTTTAGGTGCCTAAGGGATCATGGGCTATGAGGACAGTACAGTAGAGAACTGTCCTCAGGAAGCCTGTGAGACAGGTTTACACTATCAAGTGGGGTGTTGCTTTTGAAAGTAGGGTCATAGTTTCTGGGGGTGAGTTTCAAAAGATGCATGGTTGGTCTAGCTCCTCTTTGGAGAGGTTCTGGAAAGATCCAAGGACCCCCTCCTGGGTGCCTGCCGTGTCTGGATGTGCTGAGGGAAGAAGGTGGTCAGTTTATGGTTTCCCTGAAGGAAACACTATCTCCGGAGGAGAGTTTTTGTACGGTTTGCCCTGGGGCTTTGTTTAGAGGGGGAGGGGGCAGGGGAGGATAATGAGGCTTGAGCTGCCCTCCAAGTGCCCCCCTCCCTGCTGCTCCTCCCCGATGGCAGGGGAAGGAAGGAAAGAATTCAAGGCTAAATGTGGGAAAATAAACTTCAGAACACAAGGAGTAGGGAAGGGGGGAGGCAGGGGTTGCACAGCCGGGAGCATCTGGTGGTGGTGGTAGCTTTACAAGCCAGGCGGCTTCAGTAGGGTGTTTGAGAAAACAAAATGCTCTTTTATTTTGAGGTCTCGTCTGTCAGCGGTCCCTCCACCCTCAAAGTGGACAGGTGACTTAGAAAAGGATTTGGGCAACATCAGTGTAATTTGGAGTAGATTCTAGATGCTTGCTTGAATGAATGAGGACAGCCTANGTCAACGCCAACTGAGCAGTTCCCTCCTTTCAAAGGAAAAAACCCAAGAAATGAAAAAGGACCAGTGAAAGCATTTGCCAGCCTCAGCTTAATCTGCAAAAATCTGCCTCTCTCGGCTTTCTGATCTGTGACTTGGGGCGCTGCCTCAGGCCTCAGGAAATTGGTTTAAGGGGGAAAAAAATGAAAACTTGAAAATCTTCCTTCCCATCTGGCTGCCTATGGCGGCTTGGGTATTTTCCACCTGAGGTTCTGGGTTTTAGCTGGTCTGAGTTGCCCTGGTCATCACAAAGCCCCTTAGTTGAAAATTCCTGGGGTGGGAGCAGGAGGTAGCTATGCTTGGGTGGGGGTGGGGTTTACTGCTGCAAACTGGGCTGTATTGTCAAAGGCAGGGGGAAAAAGGGAGAAGTCTAGGAAGACGTTATTATCAGGCCTTCCCTCCCTGTCCATGCTGTGGTTGAGCTGTGCCAAAACACAGGCAGCCTTCCAAGTGTCCTGCACCCACCAACCTGGGACCCCATGGCTGCCCTCCTTGCCTTCCTGCTTTAAGGCAGGGTCTCAAGTAGCTCAGCCTGGCCTAGAACTCACTGTATAACTGAGGATGACCTTGAACTCCCAGTGCTGCTGACTTCACCTTGTGCTACCACTTGCTGTGAATGCAGGTGCTGGGGGTAGAGCCCAGGGCATTTTTGTAACCTAGGCAAGCATACTTCCTACTGAGATATATCTCTAGCTCTGATTTTAATTTTCTGGTTTTGTTTTTTTTATAATCTTATTGGTTCATTGATTGAGACAGGGTCTTACTCTGTACCCCTGGCTGTTCTGTTTATTATGTGTGCCAGGCTGGCCTCGAACTCACAGAGATCCGCCTGCCTCTGCCTCCTGAGTGCTGGGATTAAAGGCATGTGCCACCACGGTCCCGTCCAGCTAGTGTTTGAGATAGGGTCCTAGTGTGTAGTCCAGGTTGCCCTTGAACTCATAATCATCCTGCATGATCCCCTTGGATGCTGAGATTATAAGCATGTGCCTCCATGTTTGGCATCACCAGATTTTTGGTGGCTGGCTTTCCTAGCTGTTAAAGTGTATTTTTTTTTCCTGTTTTTTTTTTTTTTTTTTTTTTTTTTTTTAACTCAGCAAGGGAAATTAGCGTGGATAGCATCTACTGTATTAGGCACTGTGGTTAAAATTATCCTCATTCAATGGGAAGGCATAAGCTGATGTTGCTTCCTGGCTGGGCAGTCTCCTCATCAAACCAGTTAACTTACCTCAACCTCCATTTCCTAGTCTGTAAAATGAGCAGTTTGGTGAGGCTCCAGGAAAGATGTGCACAGAAGCAAGCAGGCTCCTGCCGCTAGCGTTTATTGAGTTTTATGGAGCACTCCCTGAGGACGGCATCCTGCCAAGTACTGTACCTGGTTGCTTCAGGTGCTTTATAGTGACCTCATGCATTAAGATAAGGCAACTGACACTCAGGGAATTTAAAGTGGTCACAAGGACAGGAGCTTCAGCCTTGGGATCGACCCCAAGCAGTATCCACCTTTGCCAGCCCACCGCAAGAGTGTTGCTTTCCCTGAGTGAGCTGAGTTAATTGGTTCAGCTTGACTTTGGACAGCGGGGAAATTCTATTTTTTGTTTCCTCTGGAACAGGCATTGGCACGCAGGCTCCTCCGGGGTGGCTGCCTGGCTGACCCGGCACTGTCTACTTCACTGAAATTATGCTTTGGTTTGCCCTTCACTCCTTTTCACGACTGTGTTTTGGAAGCCCCTCTTCCCTCCCCCTCCCCCAAAGTAGAGGACTGAGTTGAATTGACAGGCTGACAACCCCCTTGAGCTCCATCCCCAGCCCCTCCAAGGTTCTTAAAATATTCTAGGGGTTTCCATGTGTACCTCCTTTTATTTGTAAACCCTTAAATCCTCCACACATATTTGACAGGCGTAACACACACCCCCGTTGGGGAATTCTGACACCATTACTAACACCTGTCTTCCTCCAAATTATACAAAACAAAACTGGACTCTGTCATAATGACTTCTGACCAAAACATTTAAAATGAGGTGTATTGGAAGGCTTGGAGAAAAAGTTCTCTGAGCTCCGTTTAGGGGAACAGAGGGTTAATATGAGCACCCACTTTGTTTCAAGCCACAGCGGACACCATGAGACTCATGGCTCTCCTAACCTGCTTTTGATAGATAAACACAGTAAGTCTTTGGAGTCTTGATTGTGGAGGCCTCCACGTCTCTAGCTCAGCTTGAATTCTCTAGTCTAGGGCTGCAGAGGTGGAAAGTGGGTAAATTTTTTTTTTGGACAGAGTTTCTTTGTATAGCCCTGGCTGTCCTGAAACTCACACTGTAGTCCAGGCTGGCCTCGAACTCACAGAGATCTGCCTGCCTCTGCCTCCCCCAAGTGCTGGCATTGAAGGCTTGCGCCATCAATGCCTGGTAAGATAACTCTTTCTAATGGCTTGTTTTCTCAAGTTACACTTAAGTTGAAGACTGGAAAAAAAACAAAACCACTACCTCAAATCCATAAGTCTGCCTTAGTTAACTGTACTGCTTAGAGTTTTACCAGTTAAAATAAATTTTTATTAAGCTGTCTTGAGAATTTTAATGGAGCCTTCAGGATGATTAGATGACACAGTCATGGAGAACTGTCCCAGGGTAGAAATTTGCACACGTTGAAAGGTTGAAAGTGGGGTGGTGGAGGCTTCCAGGAGGGGGCCTAGAAGGAGGTGATGATTGTCACTTCCAAGTATTTTCCTGGGGCTTTGCCCTGTTTATAGGCTGGTGTTTAAAAGAAAAATAATCCCCTGGTTTTGGATGCTGNGCTTGGCTAACCCTGACCTGGGGCCAAAGGCTTTCATATTGAACTTGGCTGTTTGCTGTCAAATTGGGCTCAGCTTCTGAACTCTGTGTGAGGTTGTGTTTGGGAGGGGTATATGGGAGGGAATGCAGAGTTTTGGGGAGCAGAGGAGCCAGGCGAGAAGTGAGGTAGGTAACCGCCAGGAAGCATGGGAATAGAGCTATCTCCATTGTTCGCTGAGTCCAGTCCCCTGGATCCCTCTGACTTGTCTGTGTCCATCCCACCCTGCCCCTGCTCCTCCCCTGCACCTAGAATAAGGTGGAGGAGGTAGGTGGACTGTATGTCTGTCTAATGCTGCCCTCGTCAAAGATCTCCCTTTGCATCACCATAGGCAGTGGTGATGATTCCATGTGGCCNCTGATGCCACACCAGAGCTTGAGCACATTATAGAGTATCGCCCATAGTATATTCTGGCTTAGACCTGGCCTCTGTCACAGATGTCATTGCCCCATCCAGGGTGCTTGGGATCAGAAGTGATTTGGATTTTCACAGATTTGGAGTGTGTGCAGCCACATGACCAGCTTGAGGACAGGACTCAGGTCAAAACATGAAACTCTTGTTTCATGTGCAGCTTGTGCACACAGCTTGAGACTGATTTTATAGACTGTAGTGCGCCTGCACTTTCAGTCAACCTATGAGGTCAGGTATGGAATTTTCCACTTGTGACATCACTTTTAGTACTCAAAGTTTTGGGGTTTTTTTTGTTGTTGTTGTTTGGTTTTTTTGAGACAGTGTTTCTCTGTGTAGCTTTGGAGCCTGTCCTGGAACTCGCTTTGTAGACCAGGCTGGCCTCAAACTCACAGAGATCTGTAAGAGAATGTTTTGTCCATCCCGCCTGGCTCCCGCGGCCACTCAGACCCAAGTAAACACACAGAGACTTATATTATTTTATAACTATATGGCCTAATGGCTCAGGCTTCTCATTAGCTAGCTCTTACATCTTAAATTAACCCATTTCTATTATTACATCTTAAATTAACCCATTTCTATTAATCTGTTTTGCCATGTGGCCTGTGGCTTACCAGTACTGTTACATCTTGTTCTCCTGGTGACAGCTAGCAGCGTCTGCTCAGCTCTGCTTTCTTCTCCTCTCTCCCTAGTTAGAATGTCCCACCTAACCTTATTCTGCCTCACCGCTGGCCAACAGCTTTATTTATCAACCAATCAGAGCAACACAATCACAGCATACAGAATGACATCCCCATCAGAGATCCACCTGCCTCTGCCTCCCAAGTGCTGGGATTAAAGGCGTGCGTCACCACCACCTGGCTTCAAACAGTTTTGAATTTAGATTTTTCAGAGAGAGGATAGCCAGCCTATTCAGGACTGTTACTGCCAGATGTTCTGCCATGGAGTGTTCCATGCACAGACATAATGAACTTCTAAATGGTTTTGTAAAGAAGCAAAAGGACGTGTACGTTATTTTATGTGTCTGTATGTGGGTGCACATGTGTGTGTGTGTGTATGTGTGTGTGTGTGTGTGTGTGTGTGTGGCCACGTGACTGAGGTCAGAGGACAAGTTGATCCTGTCTACCACGTGGGTCCCAGGGATCAAACTCAGGTTGTCAGGCTTGGCAGCAAGTGTCTTTACCCACTGAGCCATCTCACGGCCCAAGACTTTCTAGAGCACTTAATTCTGGGGCTAGCAAGCACACAGGGAAAGCCTCATGCATGCTAGGCACAAATGCCATGCCACTGAGCAGCGTTCTTGGCCCTGAATTTATTTTTTAATTATTAGGATCTGGAGAGATGGCTCAGTAGTTAAGAGCAAGTACTGCTCTTGTAGAGGACCCAAGTTCAGTTCCCAGCACTGGCATGGGCTTACAACCACCTATAACTCCAGTTCCAGGGAATCTGATGTTTTCTTCTAGCCTCCAAGAGTATATGCACTCATGTGCACCCATGTGCACCTAACCCCCATCCCCACAGATGTAATTAAAAATACTAAAAGTAACTGTGTACTATCTTCACCAGTTTTGGTGTACCTTTCCAGGATGATAACTATATTCACACTGTTGTGATTCAGATCTCTGTTAACTTTTTCTTTTTGTAGAACTGAAACTTCCTGCTTATCAACCACCTATCTCCCCACCTTTTCCACCCAGCCACTGGTAACCACCGTTATTTGCTGCCCTCAAATATGTTGGGTAGATTGAATCATGTGGTGTTTGTCTTTTGGTGTATAATATGGTACAGCCATTAGAAAACAACGTAGAGTTTCTTTAAACAGTTAAAAATAGCCCTGCCATATAATGTGTTCTGGCATATGCTAAGCAAAGGCACAGTTGGGAGCCACATCCCAACTGTCAACTGGATGTTTTATTTTACTGTTACTTTTTGTGTGTGCACGGGTGTTTTAACTGCTTGTATGTCTGTACACCATGTGTGTGAGTGGTGAGCAGAGAGGCCAGAAGAGGGCCTTGGAGCCCTTGGAATTGGGCTTAGAGATGGTTGTGAGATACTGTGGCTGCTGGGAATTGAATCCTAGTCTTTGGGGAGAGCAGCCAGCGCTCTCAACTGTTGGACCGTTTCTCCAGCCCCTCAATGGAATATTTTAAAGAACTAGATGAAAGGGGACAGTGGGTCTCCCCTTCCATAGCCCCGTAAAGGTATAATTGTATGTGATGGTGCTTGGGCTGCAGCCACAGGCCAGGGAGGTGAGGGTCAGATGACAGAGCCTCGTGAGCTTAGCCCAGGAATTTGAACTCCATCAAATGTTTGCCGTTTTCAAGGAGGGGAGTGGATAACGTTACAGAAAGTTCTTTCCTTCTTCACAGCCATTTACAACTGCAAACAGTGGAATATTCTGACCGAAATTAAATTTCCGTAGGCTGAGCCATTCACCTCATGAGTGTTCTGATAAGGTCGCCTCCTCCTTCCTCTCCACTTCTGGTGAAACGGAGTGTGGCTTTCCCAGAAAGCCACACTCCAGCCCCCTTCTTCACCCCAGACGCTAGTTAAGGTGCCTCTTTCCCTGCTTATGGGCCCTGTCCCTGTGGAGGTCCAGGTCTGGGATAGTCTCCCCAGACACTCCACTCCAGTTCGACTTTTCCCTGTTGTCCTTTGTGTTCCTTCATGGAAGAGGATGGACTTCTGAGCTCTGCACTGCTTCCTGAGGCTTTTGTGGGGCTTAACCCCCAGCCACCAGAAACCCTAATGGGACAGAAAGGGGCCTTCTCTTGCTGGCCAGCATTTCTGTGCAGGGGAACCTCAAAAACTGAGGGTCTTTGAGCCCTTAAGCTCAGTCTTTCTGGGGAGAGGAAATTGGACTGGGGTGGTGGAGTGAGGGGAAATACAGGCAGAAGTGATGAGTGATGGGTAGCAGATGGTGGAGGCTGGAGGGCAGAACAGGGTTGAGGGGCCTTGGAGGTGTCAGTTCCCATGTCCAGAAGCCTGTAGAAGAACCCCTTCTCTGGGGGAGTTGGGCTCCGAGCAAAACCCAGCCTTTGTCTTCCGGGCAATCCTGGGCTGTGGAGCAAGGACCTACTAGGAGGTTGGTGTTGGTGAATGTACCTGCAGTATCTGATTGTGTATCAGACATGTGGGTTTTATTCTCTGTTTCAAGGAAGAAAGAGCGGTGAGTAGGTGTGACCAGCAGGCTTTTGAGCGTTCCTATCTATGCCAGGCATGGGACTGGCATATTTTCTGTGTCTCTAGGACTGGCCTAGGACTACTGTTTTCCTTGTCTGAATCTACACAGCAAGATAGGACTGAGGTTCTCTCTCCCNTCAACTAAGTCTTGGTCTTGCCCATGCATAGTAGAGCCAGTGACTGGAGCATGGCCATGGGCAAGGAGGAGACTGTTACTAAGAATTTCCTTGGCTATGAGCTGGGAGTGCCGCTGGCATGCAGAGTCTCACTGAGTCTTTGGCCTGTGGCTTTTTGCAGCAGGTGCCATCACCTCACAGCAGGAGCAGCAGAATAGGTCACTGTCATGGTGGTCTTCATTGTCAGCTTGGCTGGCTGTAGAGTCACCATGGAAATATACCTCTGGGTATGTCTGAGAGATTGTTTCCAGAAAGGTCTAACTGATCAGGGAAGACACACCTCGANAAAGCCAGTATCGTCACACTGTGGCCCAGACTGATGAAAAAGGAGAAGGTGAGCTGAACCCCCAGCATTCATTTCTGCTTCCTGACAAAGGACAAAATATGAACAGCTGCCTCATGCTTCTGCTGTCGTGGCTTCTCTGCTGTGTACCCTCAAACTGAGCTAATATGGACCCCTTTAAAAATTATTTCTATTTTTACATGGGCACAAATTTTTGTATGTATACATGTTTTACCTGCATGTATAGTATATGCACCACATGGATGTCTGGTGCCCTGCCCACAGAAGTCAGAAGAAGACTTCAGATCCCCAACAACTGTAGTTAGGGATGACTGAGAGGCACCATGTTGGTGCTTGGAACTGAACCTGGGTCCTCTGCGAAAGCAACAAGTGCTCTTAACCACTGAGCCATCTCTCCAGCCCTGACCCTTCCTTTTTAAAGTTGTTTTGTTGGTCACAGCAGTGAGAAAGGTCACTTGGTCCCAGGAATTAGATGTAGTTTCTGTGATAAACCTGACCACATCATCTGCAGGTCTTTGGAACTGGTAGGCATGAGGAATGTAGAAGAGAAGCCCCAGAATGCTTGCTGTAAGCAGAGCTTAATGGGCCGTCTTGGTGGAATTTGGAAGACTAGAATACGCATGCCTTCCCTGACACGATGGACTGACTATGCTCTCAACCTGTGAGAGCCAGAATAAAACCTTTTTCCTTAAGATGTTTTCTAGTATTTGATTATAGCAACAAGAAGAGTAACCAAGACAACCACAGAAGTTGTAGTATATCTGGGGCCTCACAATTAGGAGAATGAGGAAGATTGACACCCAGCCCTCATGCTTGGAACCGTTTTGCTATACATTCTGTTGTGTTGATAGTGGAAAAGAATCAAGGAGGAAGGCTGAGAAATGAAAAAAGCCGCCACATTGCCTGGGGTCTTCAGAATCTTTTGGTGTGTGGAGCTGAGCATCCAGAGTGTTGATGGCTGTGGCTGTGAACAAGTTGCCTCCTCCTTAGATGGGACAGTAGTACTCTATTGTCTTCATGGTCAGCCACTGTATCAGGGTGCTTAGACCATTCAATAGGTGACCTAAGCATCAGCTGCTCTCCCTACCCTGTTTCTCTGGGCATCTTTTCCCTGACCCCCTCCCCACAGGCCTCACCATGCATTGAGTTCTTAATCCAGACGTTGGGGGCAAGGAGGATGTTGAAACCCACCAAGTCTTTTCTTTTTGTGCCCCCACCATTTTCCATTCCTTTCAAATTAACTCACAATTCACTCCACGAAGGTTATAATGAACACTTGAAAATGTGGCTTCTCCCTTCCAGTCTCAAGCCTTGGTTAAGTCTTTCCTCCCAAAGAATCCTGGGTCCAGGTGGCCCCAGGACCATCTTTCCTAGGTAGTGGCCATGCAGGGTTGGAGGTGACACTGAGTCCTCCCTAAGACAGTACCAACATTCTTGGGACTCTCTTGGTGGCCAGGGCTCTTTGATTAGCTTTGCAATGTGCATTCTTTTTCCTCTCATCCATCTAAATATTTAGGCTTCCTGCTGAAATATTTAGGAAGGGCAGTGTACTTCCCTGGCTGTTGTCACTCACTCCCCCATGCCCTACTGACTACAGTTGTTTAACCAGCTCCTTCCTACAAGGGGATACTTGTCCCAAGTCTAGGAGGACCTATGCAGGGCAGTTGGTGGCAGGACTAGCTTGACTCCATCATGTAGCTTGGAGGCTGGCCTTGTAGGCCACCAGGAATCTTATCAGCCTCGTCTGGAGGATTGTACACCTCAGGGCTCCTCCTCTTGTCTGAGTCAGCCTATACTTGGGGATGGGGAAAGGAAATCTTTGTTTGAGCCCCTGTGAAGACAAAAGTTGGTCATAACCGGAGTCCCAATCTTACCTGTATACTAGTTTGTGCCATGTGACCCTGGCTGGATTTCACCACTCCATATTCACCCATTTATTGAAGGGTTGGAGTGCCTTTGAATTAGACCATAAGTGGCCAACATGGGACATCTCTCTGTCCCCAGACTTGTGTGACCATGTCCAGTTCTCAAGATGTCCAGCATGAAGTACTTGCTTCATGTTCTGTCATGCCTAGGTGCCCAGTAGTACACAGCTTCTCATGAAAGTCTGAGGAGGAGGCCAGGTCTCTTGTAGGATCAAAGCCAGGTGATTTCAGCCAGGTAAAGCTGCACTCACTGGCCATGGTCTCTCACAAGCTTTGAAAGAAGTGATCAATGTTTATGGATAGTGAGATAGCCCTGCAGGTAAGGGTGCATACTCCTGAAAGTTGCCCTCTGACCTCTATTTGTGTGTCGTGACTTGAACACACCCACACACAATAAAAAATTTTAAATGCAATAAAAAGAGTTTATTTGTGTGCTGGATAGTTTTATGTTAACTTGACATAAGCTAGAGTCATTTAGAAAGTGGGAACCTCAACTGAAATAAATGCCCCCACCAGACTGGCCTGGGGGCAAGCCTTTGTTGCATTATCTTGGTTGATGGTTGATGTGGGAAGGCCCAGCCTACTGTGGGTGGTGCCACTCCTGGGCTGGTGGTCTGTGTTCTATAAGACAGAGAATGAGCAAGCCATGGGAGCAAGCTAATAAGCAGAACCCCTCCATGACCTCTGCATCAGCTCCTGCCTCCAGGTTCCTGCCGTGACTTCCTTCTGTGATGGATGGTGATGTAGAAGTGTAAGCCAAATAACCTTTCCTCCCCAAATTGCTTTTGGTTGTGGTGTTTTATCACAGCAATGTAAACCCTAACTAAGACAATTCCCAACCCCACCCCACCCTTCCCCTTCAAACTACATTTGGGGTACTAGGTAAGGGCAGACTCATTTTTTTTTAAAGTTGTATATGTGTGTGCATACAGTATGATTATTCAGTAAGTGTGTATGATGTGTGATAGCCAAAGAAGGGTAACAATGCTTCGGTACCCTTACCATTTCTTCCCACTTGGAGCCTTCAATAATAAATTGTATATTCTAGTCAAACATATGCCATACAACTTAGACCACTATTCTACTGTGGTTTTTGTTTTTGTTGTTGTTGATTGTGTGTGGTGTGGGTCTATGCATGAGTATGCAGTGCCTACCGAGACAGTCCTTAATCCTTCTGGAGCTGGAGTTACAGGCAGTTGTGAACTGCCCAACATGGGTGCTGGGAACCAAACTCAGGTCCTCTGCAAGAGTAGCGTGAGCTCTTAACCTTTGAGCCCTCTCTTCAAGTCTCAAGACAAGGTTTTACTCTGTAGCCCCATCTGGTCTTGAACTTGCAGTGACTCTCCTGCCTCAGTTTCTTAAGTGTTGGGACTATAGGCACATGCCACCAAAATCCAGTTGTTCTCTGCTTAGAGAGGAATTTTTCAGGCTTCCATATAAATGACAGCATGTGTTTGTGCTTGTCGAAGGCTGACATTTAAGTCCTTCCTGGGATGGATGGATGGATGGACGGATGGACTTGATATCTTCAAATAGCCCAGGCTAGCTTGAAATTGGCTATGTATTTGAGATTGTTCTTGAACGCCTGATCATCCTTCCCTCACCTCATTACCCCTCTGGGGTTTAATCTGCCTTTCCTGTCTATGAATTAGTCAGATGGTAAGCACCTAGTTACTCTGCCCTTTNGGGCTGGGGAGAATCGTGGGAGTCTGTTAGCAGTCACTCAGCTGTCACTCAATTGTGCACCCTCCAGCTGCAGTCATCCCCCTTGGATGGGAGTGCCCCAGTAAACAGTTTCCCAGTCTGGGTCTGTTTATCTCCAGAGGANCACCCCCGCCCCCAACTCCATCCTGCCCCATCCCTGCCATCCTTTGTTTTATAAACTTTCTCCAAACTCTTCCTGGGATATTGGAGGCCCAGGCTGTGGTTGCCAAGCCTTGGTCTTCAGCTCTCTGCTGGGTGCTGGGGTAGGAGGGAGAAGCTGTGGTTTCTACTTTCAAGGAACTTGCGAGTACACAGGCCCTCTTGCAGCAGATACGTGGCACGTGCTGAGTGCAGGCTGATAAGCGTGAGCACACATGGCATGGGTGGCTAGATCTCTGAGGGTGTCCATGCCTAGCCTTGGCCCTTCCTGCACTTTAGGGAATGTCTTTAGGCTGTGTTATGGGAAATTGGGATGGGCTGGGGTGGGCCATCTGTATGTGTGCATGTCCCCTGCCCTTGTTTAATCTTCAGAGCCTTGCAAGGAGGAGCTCTGAGAAGGCCAGGACTGTTTGCATGAGAGGAGTCGGCTCTCTAGGAGATAGTCTGTGGTCTGACACAGTAGACCACAGCCACATTGGGATTTTCCACCCCTTGGCCTACTACACAGGGAGAGAGTTAAAGTGTTTGCAGGGTGTTTCCTATATAGCGCCCAGGTGACCCCCCCGACCACACAGGGAGGAACAGAAGTGTTTGCAGGGTGTTTCCTATAGTACCCAGGTGACCCCACCCAGTCCTCTAAAAAGCTTGNAGATGCAGGCTTTGTGCCCACCCCACTCTCCACCTTGCCTTTCCCAAGGGTCTGCAGAACCATTTATTTGACACTTGCATTCTGCCTCCTCCATGGCCTGACACTGGGAAGGGACCTCTCCCCCCATAGCCCACTATATGCTATCCCATTTGTTGGATTGGAAACCAGAGGCTGGTAAGGAGGGACTAAGGTGGTGGCAGAGCTGTCTTGCAGGGTGTCTAACCTGTTCACATTTCACAACATGATCTGCAAATGTATTGGGCCATGTGTGTAGCTATCCTGGGATGCGTGTGACCTGTGGGCTGCATTTTGGACGTTTCAGGTAGAGAGGCAAGTTCAGGTTAATTGAGCAGTACTGATTTCGGGTCTGGCTGTGGGCCTTTCTTCAGAGATAATTCTTAGCCCAGTTTTGCACGTGCACACGCATGCACGCGCGCACACACACACACACACACACACACATGTGTCTGATATTGTTGTGTCTGCGTGTTTGTGCATGTGAGCATGGGTATGTGTGTGCCATGGCACAGCATGGAAGTTTAGTCCTCTTGTTTCACCTTATGTGAGACACAGTCTCTCTTCACTGCTTCGTACAGCAGGCTAGCTGGACCATGGGAATTCTGTCTCTGCCTCCCATCTTACTGCAGAGAGTGCTGAGACCAGGGTGGCCTTGTCAGGTGTAACTTGGTTTCTGGGCATCCGAACTGAGATCCTTACACTGCATGAGCCGTCTTTGGAGCCCACCACATCCTTATAGTTTATCCTTTAAGTTGCAAAGGTACTGATTGGGGTTGTAGAATCTGCTTCACTTCTTGTCCTAACCTGGCCAGCACACCTTTCCCTGAGATCTGGGGGGCTAGCTTCCCTCGTCATGAGCACCGATGGGAGAAGAGGTAAATGTTGCTTATGTGGGAAGCTCCCAGTGGCACAGAAGGGAGGATGTTTTTCTGGGCCAAGTTAGATCCTGGGGGCAGAAGGGATCTGCCTGAGACCCACTCCCAGCCCCCACCCCACTCTCCTGGGGTCTTTTCTCCAGCACGGGACTCTACATCCAAGGAGCTGTTGGTTGCTGTCTCCAGCCCCTCGAGAGGCTGCAGGGGGCGATCACATGATGAGGACCCCTCTCCCGGCTGCAAAGCTTAAAAATGTAAGGCTGGAAAGAACCTAGTAGCTCTTTAACCAGCCTCCCGGAGCCAAGGCCCAGCCCTTNAGGCAAAGTTACACAACTTGGTCTAAGACAACTGCTTACCAGGGGTGGGGAGGTGTAATGAAGAGCTAGCTATCAGAGCTGGGGGCCAGGCAGTTAAGGTAAGGCTTCTTGGGAACAGTGACCTCCAAGGGCAGGTCAGTCAGTCAAAGGTGATCACCACACCTGCCAATGGCTCTCCTGGTCACCGCCCCAGCAGCCTGGGGTTTTGGACCCTAAGCTGGAAAAGCCTCAGGCAACTCCTCTTTCACAGTCGCCTGGGCCTGGGAGGGGAAGGGGGTGGACTGTTGATCTTGAGATTTCAGGATTCTTTCTGCTGATCGGGTAGGCCTTGGTGCAGACAGGGGACTGGAGGTCAAACCTCTGTGGGAGCAAAGGTATTCTGCATCCCTGCATGCCTGTGGCATGTGTCCCCCAGTTTGACCAAGACCTTTGAGGTTTGTCTTTTTTAAGACAGGGTCTCATTATGTAGCCCTGGCTGACCTGGAACTCACTATGAAGACCAGACTGGCCTGGAACACACTGAGATCCTTCTGCCTCTGCCTCGGGAGTACTGGAATTAAAGGCGAGTGCTACCATGCCTGGTACCCTTTGGTGACCTTGAGATCCACTGTTAACAGATGACTTGGGGGAGGGGTGGCAAAGAACACAGCCACAGCAATGAATGGTAGGAGATAAAAATTCTTGCACACAAGTCGAATAATTGAGCCAGGATCACCCTGCTAATTATCTGCTTGCACACAGGCTTGAGTCTGGAGCCAGGGCCCTGCAAAGCTGCTCTTTATTTTAGAGACTTGCTAGGCCACAAATCACTCCTTTGTTTGTTTGTTTGAGATAGAGTCTCAGGTAGCCAGGCTGGCTTTAACTAAGGATGACCTTGCCCTCCACCTACAGGGTGCTGGAACTGGCAGGCACGTGCACCACAGTGACCATTTTCCTTCCGTGCTGGCCATGGAGCCCAAAGCTTCATACGTCTAGGCGAGCACCCTAACTGTGAACTACATCCCCAGCTCTCTTCAGACCCTTGTTTTCTCCACACTTCCCGGTTGCTCCTGACTTCAGGAATTGCCCTGAGCGTTGCTTTTTGTAGATCTTGGGGTTCTGATATCCCAGGTACCACCTTCCTTGTCATGCCCAAAAGAGACCATATACATAGGTTTGTTTACCACTTAAGGCATAAAAACTTTTAAATCAGGAAAACCTGGGCTATACAGAGCTGTCAACCNTGCCTCTACCTCCAGCCTGTTCCCCACCCCTATTATCAACACCCCTAAGGGGCCCTTGGCCTCTGTGCACCACTTCAGCCTCCTATCCTTTGGCAAGACTGTGGGCCAGGGAACCCTCAGAAAGGGCCCCACAAGAAAGAATTAAGGAGTTGGAGGGGAGGTGTAGTCACCTCTTAGTTGTGAGCTGTCACTTGTCACCTCTCTGTCATCTAGAGCCACACTTGTGATGGCACCTGCACTTGGCTTCCCCAGGGTTAGTGACCCCCACCCCTCAGAGGACACTGCTTGGCACTTGGGAGAGAATCTTTAGTCTTTCTTCCAGTGGTTCACATGTCATCCAGACACAGCCCTGCCAGGGACATCGAGGTGGCTTGTAGTATGCCAAGGGCTGGGTGGGGGAGGAGAGCTTTTTGGGTGTTATCTTGGCCAGGGTGGCCTTTGTGTCTCCTGTAGGGTTCTTGCCGCTCCTGTGCCCCATCCCCCATGCAGGATGGAAGTAGGTACCTGTCCACAGACCCTGGAGCAGAAGGGACATCAGACCCGTTCCTCCCCATCACTGCTGTTCAAATAAAACTCATGTCCCCTGGGCTGTGGAATGCATCCTGCCAATGTTGGCTTTGGAAGGATGCCCTTCCCCTCCCAGCATCCCTGCCCCCTCCAGAGCTGCCAGGGGGACAAGTGCTGAGCAGGCTAAGTGGGGCAGGCTGGTGCGGGAGTGTCTTGTCAGCACCCCCAAGGTAGGTAGCAGGAAGAGGGAGGGCATCCTGATTAACAGCTTTTCCA
The DNA here is from genome assembly GCA_001675575.1 of Neotoma lepida. NCBI lineage: Eukaryota > Metazoa > Chordata > Mammalia > Rodentia > Cricetidae > Neotoma > Neotoma lepida. Next base: position 236,281 of record LZPO01107962.1, on the reverse strand, counting down.
CACCCCTCCCCCCCTCAGACTCTGATCCTATATCCATTGGAATGACTGCCCAATGAGTGGGACTTGCTAACTTATGTTAGCAAACTTCAGCCATTGGACCTCTGAGCCAAAGGCTTGTTCACCAAGGCCAATTAAACAGGGGATCCCAGTTGTAGGCTTATTACTGGTTTAAAGAGCTGCGGGAATGAAGAGAAATACTGGACGCCATGTACCTTCCTTTGAAGTAGGTGGGGCTTAGCATGTGTTGGGGGGGTGATGCTATACAGTGCTAGAACTAGGTACAAGCATAGCATACTGTAGCCACCATAGGTTCTCCTGGTAAGAAAATAAATGTAGGTAGGGATGTTATGGTGGTATGCCATGATGCTGCGTCTGGGGGTTGGCGTCCTTTGAGCCCCATCTCTCAGTACACTGCTCTAGGGTTTGTCATGTCCAGTTTCTTTCTCACTGCTCTCCACAGGGCTCTTGACTTGTGTCCTGTTGCATCCAAAACTGAGGACCCTGTAGGAGGGTAATCATTCATGAACAAACCATTAGTTTGCCTGCCAGGCCTAGAGGCAGTGCTGTCCCAGGCCTCCCTTGGCCAATTTCAGTGGTGCCCACCTCCAACCAGAAGATGCTCTAAGCAGGCTCTCCATCCAGCAAGCACCCTGGGGGGCTGATGGCACTCCTGCCCCCCATCTGCAGCACTCTTGGCTAGGACACTTCCTTCTATGAGGCAGGTCCATAGGCTGCTGGGAAAGTACATCAGCATCTCCTAGGAGTTTGTCTGGCAGTGCCCTCCCACCCCCACCAGGGAGGGGTGCAACTTTAGAGTCCTGGAGGGCACTTTGGGGTACTATTCTAGAAGGTTCCTATTGCTATCTAGTACACTGAAGATTAACAGGTGTGTTTTGACAGTCTTGTCTTTAGAATGCCCAGGAACTGAAGCTTCATGTCCTCAGTTCTCCTGCTAGTTCTGTTGGGGCTCATCATGTATCTTTGGATTTGTTTGTTTTGCATATACAAAGCAATCACTGTCCCCCAGCCCTTCTTTGTGCCCATATCTTAACATTTCCCAGGACACTTAAGCTTCCAGAAGCCAGTTCTTATCTGTCCTCACACTATTATTGATCATTCCGCCCCGTGGCTCTGCTGCCACAGTTCTGACCTGTGTTTATTGATCAGACTGGAATGCTTCAGCCTATGACATGGGTGGCCCCTACCCAGATGGTTTGGAAACCCTGATGCCTGAGCTGCTTGGGACACAGTGGTTTCCACAGAGTGATTTTTTTTAAAAGCAGGTTTGAGGTTCAAGCCACACTTCAGATTTACAAAAACAAGCCAGGGGATGTAAGTTTAGCACTGAGTCCCAGAAACTCAATTTAAAAAACAGAAGCCAGGCAGGGCTGAGCTTTGGAGACTGAGTTATTGATGTTTTTTTTTTCTCTTTCTGCCTTGCGCATTTTCTGTAATGTGGTTGTATTGTGTTTATAACAAAGAACTTGATTTTTTTATGGCATGAAATGCATTCGTGTACTGTTCACCTGCTGCACACTCGTTGTTCTTAATGTGTGGGAACACAAAGCTGGTTCAGCAGAATGTCCTCTGGAAGCCAGTACCCCTTCAGTGGACAGTGGACAGTGGACTGCAGTCTTTCAGTTTAGTTACCAGAGTGCAACTTGCTGGGAAGCCAGTGCCTAGGATGACAAGAACTTTCTAGAACTGTGTAGCCTGCTGAGTAATAGTGCCAGGTGTGGAGATTTGAGATCAGGCTGTAGAGGTGGCTCTGTCATCTTACCTGAGTTCAGATTTTCACACCCATGTAAAAAGCTGGCCGCAGCAGTGTGTGNCTGTAATTCCAAGGCTGAGGAAGTGGACAAGAGAATTCGTGGGGCTTGATGGCCAGCCCTGCCTAGCCAATCAGTGAGCTTTTGGTTTATTGAGGGATCCTAGCTCAAAAATTAAGGGAAAATGATTGAGGAGGACACCCCAAATCAACTTTGGCACACACACACACACACACACACACACACACACACACACACACACACACAGTGTAAGATGGTCATCTGGCCTGACATGGGCCAAGAAAGGCACATAGCTCTATTCTACCACCAGCTGGCTGTTCCCAGTGTTGGTTGGTGTCTTGCACGGGCCAGGGTGGGGTGGGGAAAAGCCCTCTTCTGGAGGTTTGTGAACAAGTGAGGTCCTGACCCTTATACGCCTTTCAGCTCTACCACCTTCCTTGGGGCCCAAGAAATCTCACCGTGTGTTTGAGATTAACAAGAAACAGGAGCTCAGGCAAGATAGGAAGTAGGTTATTGTGGACAGTTCAGGGAAGGCACACACTAGGGGAGATACAGGTCAGGTATGCTGATATAGATTCTACGAGTGGGGTATGCCAAGATGTGCTTTTATTTAATATACTATTGCTCATTGAAGCTGTTTAAATGAATAAATTAAGAAAGTTCAGATTGCATTGCTCNGTCATTGGCCAGGTTTCAGTGCTCAGTAGCCACACGAGACTGCACAAACGAGCGTTTCTCATTATGCAGAGTTCTGCTGGACTACGCGCTGGGTTGTGTTCTGTTGCTCATAATGCAGTGCCAGAGATGACTTTGTAAGTTGTGAAGAAAAGAGGTTTATTTTGGCTCACCATCAAGGGCCTGTGTCTGACGGGCTTCTTGCTGGCAGCATCCTGAAGTGGTGCATCACAGTATATATCAGAGGATGAGACGTGTGTGTGTGTGTGTGTGTCTGTGTGTGTGTGTGTGTGTGTCTCTACTCTCTTATAAAGCTACTAAGAGTCAGTCATAGGGGCCCCACCCTGATGACCTTATCCAGTCCTGATCCCCTCCCTAAGGCCCAGCTCAGAACACCAAATTGGATTAAATTTCCACCCTCTTAACAACTCACTCTGGGGATTACATTTCAGCCTGTAAGCCCTTGGGGGCACTCACATTGTATCTAAGCCACAAGAGTACAGCATGAAGGTGCTGGTAATAGCACATACCTGTGTGTGCCTAGTCATCTTGCATTCCTGTTCTAAGGGGGGCTGACAGCATATCCAAGGTTAGAAGACCCTGAAGTGGGGAGAGAGAAAGGGAGGTGAGTTGGGCTTTTTTTTTTTTTTTAAATGGATTAAATATATGCCTAAGTGATTGCCTTATGCCTAGCTTATTCCTGTCTGGTTTGCTTTGTTTTTTGATACAAATTCTTGCCATGTAGCCCAGGCTAGCTTTGGACTTGTGAACCTCCTGCTTTGGCCTCTGAGTGTTAGGATAACACTCAGATGGTACAGGCACGTGCCATCGTGCCAAGTTACTTTTGTTGTCTTTGTGCCTTTTGCTTATTCTTGAAGGGGCGGGTGTGGGCCCCAGGGACTGTCCTAGCCTCACTGTTCGCATGTTCTCTGTTCTCATGGTATCTTTTTGCATAACTCTTCCTTCCACCAGCTTGGCCTCTGCTTAAACTACCGATCCTCCTGGGCAGGCGGTGGCTTGCCTTGCCTTTGTTTTGCCCCTTTCTGGGCACACGGCTGTGGCTCAGCCAAGACTTAAATGAATCCATTGGCTCTGTTCCAAGCTGCATGGAACAGGGACAGTCCAGCCATGGCTCTGGTCCCACCTTCTTTGGGTTAAATGGGTTGAGTGACCGCCCTGCACTTGGGTGGGGTGCTGGTCCTTGGCTGTACATGGCATTTGCAGCAGCCAGACACAGCTGCCCCTTTGTCCCTCCATAGAGACGAATGGCTCAGAGGCCCCTGGGGAGACTGAAGGCGAAAAAAANCCCCTTGTTCTCCCATCTTTCCTTCTGGTCTCACCCTGTTTTCCTTGGGATTGACCAGAAGCCTCATGTTAGAATGGGGTGGGCCAAGGGCCATGAAGACGGCAGGATGTGTTCTGACGTCTTCTGCTGGGCTATTTTTATTATTGATATTTTATGTGTATGGATGTTTTGCCTGCATGTGTACCACCTATATATGCTTGGTCCCCCAGAAAACAGAAGANGGGATTGGATCCCCTGGAACTAGAGTTAACAAATGGTTGTGAGCTGCCACATGGGTGCTGGGAATCGAACCCGGGTCTTTTGGAAGAGCAGCAAATGCTCTTAACTGCTGAGCCATCTTCTAGGTTAGTTTTTAAGTGACCACTGGCCCCGCTCAGGGGCCTCTGCTTCAGCAGATGTGGGGATAGATGAACCCTCTGGCAATTCCAAGAAAGTCATTCCTGCTGCTGTCGGGAAGCTGAGCTCACAGGAGGACATATACTTCTGCTCGAGCCTCAGGTGACTTGAGAATAGCGGCATTTGTTCACGACCACCCCTAGCCCACCTTTCCTCACAATCCCTAATGTCTGTATTCTGCAAGCTTGTGGCTGAGGAACCTCTGTTTGGCATCATGCTTGCCGTGAGCCTGTTTGCTGTAATGCGGAGGACTACATCCTGTGAACTGGTGGGGAGGTGGTAGTATTTGTATTTCCCAAGTGAAGAAACTGAGGCTGTGATTCAGGNGACTAGGCAGTAGCTGGCACTGGAAAGACCTGTCAGCTGATGTTCCCCACTCAGTAGGAAGCCTGAGGGAGTTAGGGATTTAAACAATCTAAGGGGGTTTTGCTTGTGGTAGTTGTTTGGAGAAAAAGCCCTTATTATGTGGCCTGGTCTGGCCTTGAACTTGGGGTCCTTTTGCCTCAGTCTCCTGAGTACTGAGATGTGACGCATGCCTGGTATGGAGGAATGTTCTTGCTTAAGAACACAGCATGCACTCAGTAGGCTGAGACAAGATCACGGAATTTGAGGCCAGCCTGGACTACATAGCGAACTGCGGGCCAGTCTGGGCTAGCTAGTGAGACCCTGTTTAAAACAAAACAGGGGCGTTGGGGGGACGGGGGCAGGTGTGTGAGCAGGGCAGGATCCTGCTTACTTCTGGCCCCTAGTTTTGGCAGTGGGCCATTGTCTCTGGTAAGACTCTTGTACCGTGCCAGCGGCAGAGTTTCCATTTCCTGTTGCCTAGCTCGTCCTGGTCCTGGGCCCCAGGTTAGTGAGACTGGGAGGTTCCTTCAGCTCCCACTGCTACCCTCACCTCAGCCCAGCCCCTCTGTCCTTGAAGAGCCCGGGCTGTGTTTTTCCATCACCACAGTAGAAAATGGTCTATGCTTCTTAACCTGGTCACATCCCACACTGTATTTGGCCTGTGATGATAGGTGGGCGGGGGACCGTTCATGCGGAGCAGAGAAGCAGAGCCTGCTATTCTAGGTGGTCCCTCTGTTTCCCCACATGCCTGAGTGTCGAGGGCCACTTTCCCCACACTGTTTGGTGTTCCTCTATGTGTCATCCCTGTGATCACTAAATGAGGGGGGTGTCCTGTGGACAGAACCTCTGGTATGAGATTTGAGAGGAGGGCCTATACTTCAGGGTCATAGTCCTCCTTGTATCTTGTCCAGTGGCTTTGGGGTTGTGGGGGGTCATAGTCTCAGTTGTGATTCAGTCTTTTCCTAGTGGGTCAAGTCTGGACCTCAGAAGCCATCGAGGCAGAGAAAGCATTCCTGCACTGCCCCTCCTTCTGCTGACCCACAGAGTACCATGCCAAGATTGCCTGTGCCCGGTTCCTGGCAATTTCTTGTACAATTTATTCCAGGGAGGATGGAGGCCAGCTGTTGTCTGTCTCCAGCCAGTGACTAAAGTGGAGGAAATGGGCTTGGACCACAGCCGGGGAATGGGTGGGGGGGTGAGGGGGGGTAGATTAGAGTCAGGCAATACGGAAAGGGTTTCGTGACAGGTGGTTGACTTTCCGAAGGAGTGGGCAGGGAGCTTTGTGGAGAAGATGGGGCAAGATCGTGTTTGGAGCATGGTTGAATGACAGCCCCTCAGAGACAGGTCCTGGAGGCAAGATTTGGGTGAGAGGGGGACAAGCAATCAGGTAGATTATTTCCTGGAGTTAATACTGCCACCTAGCACCCTGTAGGCTTTTATTTTTTAATTAGTGAAGAGGTTTACAGTTTAACTACTTGGTCATCTTAAACAAATTATAATCAGTGGGCTGCTTCATAACCCCTTATCATCAGAACTCCAGCCTTTAAGGATGGGTAGTTAGTTACTCATTATCCAGGCTGCCAGCCACAGGTGGGAGAAGGAGGGTGTACAGGTTGGGTGGAGAAGCTTGCTACGTTGTCTGTGACATCTTGAAGGATACAATGGGACAGAGTCAACCACACTCCTCTAAGGGTGCAGGTATAACCTGGAAGTAACATGTGACAGGGGCCAGGAGCAGGCATCCTACTGGGGAGGCAGGAGCTGGGAGACCCAACATAGGCAGCTGTGCTCAGTGGAGCAGAACTGACAGCCGCTGGAATTGGGATGCTGCTGGGTTCTGAACGGGCTTCTTCCCTCCTTCCAGGAGAGCCTGAGGTAATGGCATGCATCAAAAGACCTGTGGACCTTCAACTACCTTGGACATCCCTCACTCAGCCTCACCCTCCCCTCCCCATTCCAGTTTCTTTCCTCTGGAATCTAGTTCCAAAGTCCACAAGGAGTTGACTCAACGGGCCAGGACCTCTGGGGAGGGGGAAAGCGGTTACCACCACCTGCACTAGTAGCGCACCTCACCCACCTCAGCCATGGGGCACTCACATCATGCCCCAGCAGGCATGTTGTAGATGTTGTAGAGACCCCATCATTTCATTGGTTAATATGGAGTGCTCCCAGTGGAGGTTCTGCTGTGGGTTTAATGGTGTGACTGAAGACTGCCCTCTGAGCTCTGACCTGTGACACAGTGAGTCAGATAAACAGATGCCTGATAGCAGGGTGAAGTGTGACAAAGCACTGGAGGATGGCCTGCCTAGAGAAGGAGATGGTGGAGATGAAGCCTGAGTNAAAGAAGTCATGAGCCATGGGCAGGTGCCTGCAGGAACATGAGTGGAAGTGTGCCAAGCTCGAGCCACTGTCCCAATCTCCGATCTTCAGGGTGGTGACAGGTGGCCAAAGGCATTGTCACACACAGCAATCATGGACCCTCAGAATTAGAAGTACCTCTCTCAGACCCCTTGTTCTGTGAGTGAAACAACCATGGCCACATCCACTTTTCCCAGTATCCATTTCTAGAATCTGCTATGTGTCCAGAACTATGATTCCTACCCTAGCCTAAATGGAACCATGGCCTTCCTGTTTTACAGATATGGGTAATTAATCCTGGCATGGACATGNCCCAGGTGACCTGCTTGTGGGGTTAGAGCCGGGTATGTCTTTTCCAAAGCCAAGGTCTTTGATCTGGAGTTGCTCCCAAAGGAGGACCCCACACTGGACACTTGGGGCTTTGAAAGGAACTTGTTTGGCCATCTGGACATGTATATTCAGTGCATACCTGGCCTACAGGGGCCAGGAAGCAAGCAGGCACGAGGCAGGGCAGCTGAGCTGCAGGCGAACCAGCTCTTCCCCAGGTTGTCTGCCATGGATGGGGAGATGGCCAGTCAGCGGTTCCCACGGTGACCTCCTTTGTAGCCTACTCAGGGTGCTGTTTTTAGAAACTTTGAGAGGATGGCTTCCTGTGGTTACTCCTTCCATCTCCTCAAGTTTGTGCTGAACTGAATAAAGTAGGGAGCCTAAGTATGCACGCACCCTAAAGATGTAGTCAAGGTTAGATCAGAGTGTGCGACCGTGGCTCCTACCATACCCTTGTCTATCTAGAATCTTCTTTTTCCAACTTTACAAAAAACCCTTTTCTTTGACAGTTCCATGTCTACAATGTTCTTGATCATATCCACCACAGTTCACCCATGTTCTCCACGATCCCTTTATACACATCTAGATGTGTATAAGAGACAGCCCTCCCCCGCCAACATGTGCCCCCCCTGCCCTCCTACCCCCAATTAGTGCTATCTATGTGCTCATGGGTAACCTACCAGGAACCACAATCCCTAAGAAAACGAACCCCCTTTCCNCGAAGGCACCAGGTGCCGGTAGCTCCTCGCCTAGGGGCGGATGGACCCTCACGAGCCCCTCCCTGACCCATGCTGGAATTATTGGCTGATTTGATCTTGTACAAATAACCATGGCTGCTGTGAGCTCCTGAGTGAGACAGCTACACCACACCCAGGGGACAGCACTTCTTGTCATTCCTCTGATATGCCATCGGCCCTCTTTTTCACAGTGTTCCCTGTACCTTGTGGTTCTGCCCTGGGTGACATTCCCTGACACAGTCCTAGGGTTGACACTGGATTGTCAGGTTTTTCTGTGGAAAGGGACCCTCAGCCAAGAGTTAGGGCTCCTTATGGCTCTGCCACCAGCTTGCCATTTGTTTTCAACCATGTCACTGAGCCCCTAGGCAGATTCCTCATCAATAAATGGTAAGAGGGGTATCCAGGGATATCTTGACTCTCCTGTAACATAGAGGGATGTAGGAGAGTTACTAAGGCCTTGGAGTACTTGTGCCTGCTGTGTGGACTAGAGGGGGAAGATGGTGGCTCACATGTGAGCCCCCACCGTTTGACATGGGAGAGTAAGAGAGAGCACAGGGCCAAGAGGTCTGCCTGCTTGTCTGGAATAGATACATTCAGTACAGGGACCTCTTCTCCAAACCCTAAACCACATCTTCAGCCTGGTAGGCATGTGAAGCCATTCCCTGCCCCCACCACACACACACACTGGGGGGTACCCTCTTGGCATTGGGTGGAAAGGGATGAAGTCACAAACTCAAGGCCCANCATCTCAGACAAGACACATACCAGCACAGAGCAGGGATCTGGGCTACTTGGGGGAGGGCAGTGGCGGTGAATTGGGGGCTGAGATGCCCCAGAGACATGAAAAATGTCCCTCTTGTCTTGTAGGCCATAGGTAAATTCTAAGAGTTTGGCTCCAGAGGGGCCAGCTGGTTTGCATGTTTGGGAGAGAAGGGCCCTTTCCTGTTCCCCAAGGCCAGTTCTTGGGCAAGCAGCTCTGCTCTGTGACTACATCCATGCACAGGGATTTCCAGCCCTCTGGGTGCCTCAGTGTCCATGCTGACATCCCATCCTGAGCTCAGATGCCCTCCAGCCTTTCCCTGTACTCCTGGCTCAGCCAACCCCTGCCAAACTCTGCTCTCTGCACTCATGGGAGGAGTGCTGGCTGCTGGCTGCCAGGAACAGGGCAGGTGACCATCCCAGGCTGAGAACAATGGGGACAGGGCCACCTGCCTTGTTTTCTTTGTCCCTTCCAAGTGAGGACAGGGTTCCCAGGCCTGTGAAAGTCGGAAACCCAGAAGTAACTGCTAAAACCCTGCTGCTCCCTTTTGGCACAAGTCTGCTCCCCAGAGTTCGAGAGAGCGTGAGACCTTTCGGGTGGTGCCTCTGAGCTCTACTGAAGCTGCTGAGAGAGGGTTGTGAGGGGGAAGGGGAATCCCAAAGTTGGATGGGAAGACAGTCACAAACAAAGTGCTGACTCTGAGGTTGGGGGCAGACTTTAATCCCTTTAGGTCCAGGGCAGCTGTTTTTGAAAATTGGTTGAGGGGATGGGAGGGAATGGTTCAGTCAGTAAAATGTTTGTCACGCAAGCATGAGAACCTGAGTTCACAGACTGCCCCAGTGAAAATCCAGGTGCAGAAACTAGTGTCTGTAACCCCAGCCCTGGGGAGGCACAGACAGGTGGGTTCCTGGAGCTCTCTAGCTAGCCAGCCTGAGCCTGTGAGTTCACGTTCAGTGAGAGACCTTCCTAAAACAATTAAGGTGGAGAGGAGCTGAGGAAGGTACCAGAGGATGCTCTCTGGCCTCCCCGTGCACAGACTCTTGTGCATGTGTGTGTTCACGTGAACACACACATACAAGACACACACAACCCCGCGTGCATGTGCATGTGAAACCTAGAACAGCTTTTAAGCATCAATTTTCCAATTCAAGCCCTGACTATTTCGGGAGGAGGGGACGGTAAGACCTAGCTAACAGCTTCCCCTCTCCTATGTTAAGGTATTGTCCAGGTCAAGAAGCCACAGTGCAGTAATCTTCCTTTGTGGTTTCACTTTCTATAATTTCTTATTACTTATGGTCATCTGCAGTCCAAAAGTATTCAACAGAAAATTCCAGAAGTAATTCATGAACTTTAACTAACTTACTGTTCTGAGTCACATGGTAAAATTTCATGCCCTTTGTTACTTCCTGCCTGGGACATGAATCATCCCTTCTCTTCATCCAGTGTATCCACACTGTATCCGCTGCCTACCCATTACTCACTTCATCACTGCTGGGATCCCATAGTACTGTGGTCTCATTGGTCCAGTTAAATACATCGCTCCCTGTTTTCTGGCGTCTACTATGTTGTCTTGGAAAACACCTGCACGAATAAGTGGGACAATTCTATAGTAACCCCTAAACATGGAGAAAGTAAGTGTGCCATTTTTCACCCTGCCTCATGGGCTGCCTGGGTTTCTGGGGTGTGAGTGTCACTGCAAGGCCACCATGGCAGTGTATGTGTGGAGCCTCACTTGGCTCAGTGGGGTGAAGGGACAGCAGGCCAGGTGGGCACTGGACACATTCCTTCAAGGATGAAACATGAGTATAGACAGGAAGGGCCTCCTCTCCAGCCTGAGGGGGTGTGGGGAAGATTGAAGGCAAACTGTGGCCTGGCAGTGGGGCTCCTTATAGGGGAGTGATAATTTTTGATGCTGAAAACAATATATATTTTGAACATGCCAAAGAAGAGAAGGGGTAGGGTGAGGAAATGTGCTGGTCTGGGCAGTAGAATTTGGGGTTTTAGGAGGTCATGGTCAGATCTTCTTTTGTAGAGAAGATGTAGGCATAGAGACTAGAGGCCCCTGGGAAGTCTCCAGGTCTTGGTAGAGAGGTACTGTGACATCTAGCTCATCTAGCACACTGAATGAAACTAACAATTGATGAAGGAGCAACATAGTGTAGCTCCCCCAGGCCACCCCGCCACCTGCCCCAAAGACCTGCTGTTTCTTGGGTAAGGCCAGACTGCTGTGAGCTGGGCCTCCAGCGGGCACAGGGAGGAGGTGGTACCACTGGATTCTTGCCTATACCTTTCTCTGAACTATGGCTGCTCCTGAGACACACCCCAGTCACCCTGGGCTGGGGATAAGGCAATGGGGAAAATACCAGAAATTCCTTCTCCCTGCCCTGTGCTCCCTGCTCAGGCAGAAGGACAGAGGCCTGGTTCTCAGCTCCCACTCCAGGCACTGAAGCCAGCTGCTGAAGTTTTTTGTTTGTTCGTTTGTTTTGTTTTTATTATTTTGCTTTGAAGGAAATTGTTTTCTTGTTGGTTTGGTTTGGTGTGTGTTTGTTTTTGATGGGCTGGCCTTGAACTTGACTTTCCCTCTTCAGGAGTGTCAGGATTACAGGTGTGCATCACCACGCCACCCTCACCCCAGACAGGGTTTCTCTGTGTAGCCCTGGCCGCCATGGAACTCACTCTGGAGACCAGGCTGGCCAGGAACTCACAGAGATCACCTGCCTCGGCCTCTGCTGGGATTAGAGCCACGTGCCACCACTGCCTGGCAACTTTGGGGGGAAATTTTAAAAATCTGTGAACAGGTCAGGCTCTGGTGGCTCACACCTTTAATCCCAGGAGAGGCAGTGGTATCTCTAGTTCTTCCAAGATATTTTTGTTATATCTCAGTGGGGATTATCAGATTGAGTGGGGGCCAGCTGATCTGGTGGACATACTAGCACTCCCCATTGGCTCCTCACTTCCTGCCCTGATTCCTTTGACCTATGCCTGTCTGTAGCTTAAAAAAAAAAAAAAAAAAAAAAAAAAAAAAAGACAGCTGCTGTACTCAGTAGGCCCAAACTACAAATATTTACCTGACAGGTGTCTAACTGTTGACTTGTATAGAGAACTCCTCCATTTCTGATGGGGCCTCCTTCCACCCTTGGCTTCCTACCTGGAGGAGGTCATATTAGAGACCAAATGGACACAGACAGTGAGTGACTGTGAGGCCAGTGGCAGGCAGACTTTTATTGATTGTGAAACTGGGGAGAGTTAGGAGCAGAGTTAGGAATTCAGTTGGGAGAAGTTGCCGTCTGTCCCTANTGGCCTCGACCTCACCTGAGGAGGGCAGTGCTGGGTCCTACTCCCAAAGCACCCTGCTCCGTTTGCTTAGTTGGATGGCACACTGGTGAGGATGGCTCAGAACTGGAGTCAGGAGATAAGGGTCCCTTCTGAAGCACCGGTAGGGTGTTTTATATGTGCCTTGGTTTCTCCCTGTCCATGACACCTAACTATGGAGACACAGTGATTTTTTTTCATGTGGCCTGAGGAAGCCAAGTGATGAGATTATATAGGAAGAAAAAGGACCTGACAGTTGTCACCTCTTCTTGCTGGCCCTGCCTTCTAGGCATAGGCTGAGAGCTTCTAGCCCTGTCCAGGACTTGCCCTTTCCTCCTGTCTCTCCTTGTGAGCAAGTGGCCTTCACTTGGATCTCATATACCTACAGTGTCTATGCTCCTGATTTAGACAGAGAAAGACAGATGAACTATTGTGCTGATGACAGGCACACTTGGCCAGCCCTCACTGGGTCCTGGATGCTCCTCGAGTGTTCAGAAAACACAGGCAAGAACAGCCAAATACTTTACCCAAGGCCTGTTGCTAGCCTTTGGGAGACGCTGGCCAGCTCAATCCCAGGTAGGTCCAACTGGCCCCTCAAGAACAGCTTGTGTCTGAGGTGACTCAGTCTGTCATCGCTACAGCAGACTATCTGTGACTAGGGGGAGTGTAGTTGGAGAGGAGGTGTTGGCAAAGAGTCAGTGAAGTGCCAGGCTGGTAGTAAATACATCAGTCTGCACTGACTTCTATATTCCTTTTCCTGTTCTTTCCATGTCCACTGCCTTTGTGAGGGTTTCCGGAGGTGACAGGTGTCCTTCCTGCAGGAAGGACAATCTGCTCACCCCTTGGGTATTCCCCTACCCCTAGCTCAGCCACTGCTTGCTCTACTGTCTTGTGGCCTTTTCTTGGCTCTTTCTTCTGTCTCCCTCCACCTCGTCCCTTCTCCAGCCGGCTCCTTCCCTTCCCTTAGGTTGGGGGAACCACTGTCCCTTGGTTGGAGGTTGTCAGTCTTCCCTACCCCAGTATTCAACCTTATCCTGGACACCCCACCATTTCTGGGGTCAGCACCCTCCCCTCTTTTCTGCTGGACAAAAGCCTCTACTTTATTTCAGATAAAATTGTTTAAAACCCAATTATAGCCAGGCATGATGGTGCAAGCCTTTAATCCTAGCACTGAGATGCAGGGACAGGGCGATCTCTGTATAAGTTTGGGGCCAGCCTGGTCTATATAGCAAGTTCCAAGCCAGCCAGGGCTACACAATGAGTCCTTACCTCAAAACAAAACAAAACAAAACAAACTATTTTAGAACAATGCTCGAAGATGTTAGGGTGTGTGGGCATCAGAAGACAAAAGAGCTGAAGCCAGAGCACCCCATTCTTTATTCAAGTTCACTTAACAGGTATTTAATTGTGCAGCTACACCATGCTGGGCAGAGGCTTAAGCTCCAGGAATACAAAGTCTCTCCCTACTTGGAGCTTATACTGCAGGGGACCCACCTTTTCTGGTGACATTGAACTTTCCTTTGTGATTATCTGGGGCAATGTGTTATAAGCCTGGCTTCATTGTACTGAACAGTCCCTCTGTACTACAGTGATACTGTCCGGTTTACATCCCAGCTCCACCACTGACCTTGGACTGGACCCTGTTTTCTCATCTTTAAAAATAGACCAATATTGGTACCTGCTTAACAGGACCTAGCCATTCACTGAGCAAAATGTGTTAAGTACTTTGATCAGCACCTGCCCCCATATGTGCCCAAATATCAGCTTAACAGCCAGTGAGGGAAACTGGTTTCTGTATTTGCAATCTCAAGCACTGTGGGCGGGTGGGGTGTCTTTCAAGGAGTGGGACCATGTGAACACAAAGTATTAAAGAAGGGATCCAGAAGCAGCCAATGAGAGTCCAAGGATTCTCGTGCTTGGAGCACCCTATGTCTGCACTTCGGCAGGGGCAGGAANNGAGGCCAGTTACTCAGGTTGTATCTTACACAGTAGAAGGAGGGTTCTGTGTTTGAGAAGCCATAGTGGCCATAGGAGTTGCAGGCAAGGCCGAATAGCTGCATGGGTGCTGGTGAGATGGAATAGGCTCATGCCTTGGCCACAGTTTCCCGTGCTCCATGCAAAGAAACGTCCTACCTGACTGTGTGACAGTGTGGATGGTGATGTCTGTAGGTCAGAGTGGAGGCATGGGTGTTGGCTTACTGGGGGGCTGGGTGGGAGTGGCTGCACTGGTTTTAGGGCACTGTTTTTTCAGCTGGTGGGAAGGAGTGGAAGTGTGCATAGGCCTCCTTCCTGTGGCCTCTCTGTTGGGGAAGGGGACGGGATCACTGTGATTAGGTGGCCCTGGGTTCTAGTCCCAGCCTCGTAGCTTTTAGTGCCTCGACCTCTGGCTACTTCCTTGCTGTCTCAGCCTCAGATTCTCATTTGCAGTGTGGAAAAAATGATAGTGTCTTTCCCAGCAGAATTCTGTCCTCATTAAATGAGCTAAAAGGCACGTAAAATGCTGAGCACAACCCTTGGCATGTAGTAAGACCTCAATAAATCACACTGGCTTTATGATGAAGGTGACAAGTGGGGAACTCGATTCCGTCCCCAAACAGGAGCCTGGCCTGGATTGTGCAGGCTCGGCTCCCTCCATCACCCTCCAGGCTTAGGAGGAAAATGAAAATATTGTCTCTTGTGAATTTAGGAGCCAAGTTAAAGAACATTGCAAATGAACGGGGCCACCTCCTCCTGCGAAAGCTGTTTCCCTAACCCTGAGAACAGGACGCCTTGTCTAACAGGGTTTGCCTGACTCCCCCATGGCCCTCCCCTGACCCAGGGATGACCTCCATCCTGGGTCAGCCCTTCAGTTCTGGGAGACTGGTTCAGGCTTCCTCCTCACTCTGTGGAATCCCAACCATGGCCAGCCATGCATCCCCACCAGAACCATAGCTCCACACAGTGGGAAAATGGGTAGCTGGCCCTCTCCAAGTTAATATCTGGACTTAGCTCTGTGCCAAGTGATGTCTGGCAGAATCGGGAAGAGCCAGGCAGGTGCTGGATGTGTCAAAGTCCAAGCAATGGGGTGTCTGGCCACAGCAACACTCTGGGTCCCATCATGTAAGCATCCCCTCCCCACCCCCATCCTTGTTCTAGCTTTGACATGGAGCCATGCAGATTCCAAAGCCAGCCACATTTGGGAATGACGGGCAGCGGAAGCAACAGTGAGGGCCACTGGAGAGCCCCCGGGCTGTTAGAGCAGCGGAGGGAGGGAAGCTTGGAGTTGCATAGACTCCAAGCACGAATGTGCCAAGTCTTTACCCCCACGCACCCATACTACCTCTCCCGCCCTTCTTTTAGAGTACTGCGCCTTCCCGCCATTGCAGGGCTTTGTGGTGTCTAATGGCGTTAGGGACTCTTTAAATCAGAAAAGACCTGTCTTCTATATCTTCCATATCTGTCCTTGGCAGATGACTCAGGAAAACTCGTGCAAGTCATGGGTAAAGCAGGTGAGCCGTGGTTCCTGTTAACCCAGGGAGAGGCTGAGGCTTCGAGCTCTTATTCAGAGCACACACNACCAGTAGGGTGAGGGCAGGAAGGCCAGGATCACCATTCTCCATGCCATCCTATATTCTTCAGCTCTGTGTTACCTGGCTGTTTAGTCCTTTCTCAATGATTTCCAAGTCACAGGTGGCCTTTGAGCAGTGAAGCGTCATGGGTAGGGCTGTCCTGTGAGTTCTTCAGCATTTAGTGCCCTTGGCCCNCTGTNCACTTCATGCCAGCATCATCTCCATGTCAACCATGAGAGTAAGCCTGTGAGGAGACAGATTCTGTCTGTTGACAACTGTGTCNCCCACCTGACATACAGTGCTCCCTGGGNACACCATCTCCCAACCTTCCTGAAACTAGAACNGGCTCCAGTGGTGGGCAGCTCCGTGTGCTCCGTATACATGGTACACACGGTACACACGTATATATGTGTACCATGCAGTCTCCTGATGGACGCAATGCNCTCTTGGACCGAACCACTTCTCAGTACCAGGAGCTGATNACTGCAGAGGCAGATTCTTATCTACAGAAGCTCCCCTGGTGGCTCTCACATGACCTGTATAGTCTGACACAGAGTGGAGCCGTGTGTGACGTATGGCCTGACCCTGAAGCACAATGAACTTGATATCTCCAACCCTGGGTAGATAATCCACCTTGGGATTTACTTTGCACCCTTGTGTTTGTTGATCTGTAGTCAGCTGAGACCAAGGACTCTTCCCTTTGTCCTATACTAGTTTTTTCATTTTCATTTTTGCATGTGTGTGCGTGCGTGCGGTGGTGGTTTATGAATGTACA
Source organism: Neotoma lepida (assembly GCA_001675575.1). NCBI lineage: Eukaryota > Metazoa > Chordata > Mammalia > Rodentia > Cricetidae > Neotoma > Neotoma lepida. Next base: position 219,952 of record LZPO01107962.1, on the reverse strand, counting down.
TGTAGAAGCCAGAGGTCTACATTGAATCTCTTCCCCTGTTTATCTCTGCCTCATTGTTTGAGACAGGGTCAGTCAGTGGACCTGGAGCTTACTGTTGCAGCTAGATTGGAACAACCCCTCCTCCCCCCTCCCCACCCTCACCCCCCTATGGATCTGCCTCACTAGTTGTCCACCTGACTAGTTGTCCTGCTTCCAGCCCTGGGATTATAGATGCATGCTACCCCACTCAGCTTTTATGTGGGTGCTGGAAATCTGAACTCAGGTCCGGGCGAACACCATACTAACTGAACCATCTCTCCAGCCCCCTCCACTGGCCTTTTCTGATTCAAAGTGTGAAGACTTGAAAATTGAAAAGATACTCATTTTGTNTTAATTCTGACCATGTTTCCTCGTTGTGGTATTGTGGCCATCTTCCCTTTCTGCACTGGTTCTTAATTTTGCATCTTCTGCCCAAGGGAGTGGTAAGCTATTGGTGACCTGGCTACGCCATTGAGTGAATGAAGGAGCCATTGTTGAGGCCAGGCCTTGGGCACGACCTCGGAGACCTCTGTCTGGACTGGTAATGAGAGTACTGTTTAGGGATGTTAGCTGCCTTTGAATGGACCCAGATACTGGGTTTTCTTTACTGAAGGCGGCTGCAGGCTCTGGGGTTGAGTGTCTTCCGCATGACATCGAGGCTCTGCACCCTTCAGTGAAGGCAATGTACCCAGCTCATTCCAGATGTTCAGGTCTNCCCATCTGGAAGGCTTTGGGAGTCATACTTGGTGGTGCACANCTGTAAGCCCAGCACTCAGGAGATCAAAGCAGGAAAATTGAGTTTGAGACCAGCCTGGGCTTCATAGACTGTTTGAAAAGAAAATATCTAGAGTTTACCCCTTTTCTTTTTATAAACACACATCTTTCCTGTTCTCCAGGATTTCAGTGGGAATGATGTGGTAACCCAGTGTCATTTTAGATCCAAATCAAAAGCATTCTGCTTATTGATTTGTTTGTNTAGCCTGGCCTCAAACTCAGAGATNCACCTCCCTCGTCTCCTGAGTGCTGAGATTAAAGTCAGGGACCACCACACCCAGCCTATTATNTAGTTATTTAAACTTATTTTTATAAGTCTTAATTACATGTATGTGTGTGCACTTGGGTATGTGGAAATGCATGAAGGTGCCCCTGGAGGCTAAAAACACTGGATCTCCCTGAATCTGGTGTTACAGGCAGTTGTGAGGAGCCCAACGTGGGGGCTAGGAACCAAACTTGGATCCTTGAAGAGTACACCTGCTGTTAACCCCTGAGCCATCCCTCCAGCTCCTTGCGTATTTATTTATTTTTGAGACAGAGCCTCTACTTTAGGCTGGCTTCAAACTCCTAATCCTGCTTCCACCTTCCAAGTGCTGGGATTGCAACTGTGCCCTGCAGGGCCTTACACGTGCGAGGTGAGCACTCTACAATCCTCATTCTTGCATATTCCTATCTGTTTCAGGCTGTCTGGTTTAAGATGTCTGAGATAACAGGTGGAGGCTGAAATGGTTCCGCTTTTTTCCCGTCTGTTTAATGTCAACACGTGGGGCTCTAGAATTTCCTCATTCTCTTGCTCCAGACAGATTTTTAAATTGGGTGCTGAAGTGTGTCTTGGTACCAGAGCTATCTCCTAGCAGGTGTGAGACCCTGGGATCAATCCCCCAGAATTGAAAAAAGAACCTGTTGGATGGTTCTTCAGGTCCGTCCGCATCTAAGATGCCCTTTACATAGATTGCATAGAACTCTAGCACCCTGGGGAATGTCAGTATGAGATCCCCTGTTTTCCATGTCTCCTAGGCTTGGGAATGACAGTGGGAGGTAGAGCAGCAAGCCGCCTGTGGTCTGATGGGGTGTCGGTGCAGGCATGTCATCATGGAAAATTCTTCGCCTAGTACGCAGATCCATTTACACAGCCTCTGCTGCCTCTGCAAACTGTGCATTCCTTCGGAACCATCCATGCGTTCCCTCCTTCCCTCCAAACCTCAGTCATGCTTTGGGCGGCTTAGAAATGATGGCTTCTCCACCTCTCCTTTGTTTCCAGCCCTCACTCCGTTCCCGCTGTCCTTGGCTTGGGTTTTATAGGAAATTTGGCTGAGTTCCTGGTCTCTAGTCTGATGGGTCACCCTGGGGCTGATCTTGAATGACAGAACTTGAAACCCCCCCTCCCAGATTTAGAGCCCCTATGGGCCTCTTGGGTACAGGCTCTGGCAGCTGATAGATACAGCTCCATTGGTAGGCTGAGTTGATGGCGGGCAGAGCTGAAGTTTGGAGTGAGGCAGTTAAAGGTATGTGGAACCAGATTTGGTACTTCTCGGGAAGTCCTGGAGTACTGGAGGAGATGATGCCTGCCCTGGGGCCTCCTACCTGTTAGAAACTCAGGGGACTGGTAACACAGTTTTGATCACCTGGAGATGTATTCCCTGCCTGTTTATCTGTCCCTGTTCTGACAGTGGCTTAGCCCAGGGCAGAGAGAAGAAAGGATCTCCAGGGAAGGGGAGCCTGTCAGGAGGAGGGCTCATGAGCATCCTCAGTATAGGGAAAAGGTGGTTAGCTGGTTTACATATCCTCAAGGACATGTATCCTTGGCCTCAAGAGGATACTGAGCTGAACTCCGTGGTCATCCTACAGGGAAATGGTTGGAAGTTCCTTCCCAGGCCATAGAGGTCTTAGGAACAGGGGACTTCTGAATTAACTGCATTTTATCTGTCTCTCAGAGAGGTGGAATAATCCCGTAGTTCTTGGAGTTCAGTCCCGGGACCAGCACCACCTGGGAACTCTTTTGAAAAGCCCTCTTCCCAGCAGCCTGTGGTACAAGCTTTCTAAGCTCTGTGGATGACTTTGGAACCAGGTGCCTGGTTCATATCTCTCCCTGGCTATGTGGACCTGGGTAGATCATTCCCTGGTCCTCTCTGTAAAATGTTTCAGCCATTTATTTACTACAGACACTGCTAGCCACCGTCATGTTATGCTGGTTAAATGAGTGCTCTGAAGTATGCCATTGCTGTTGGCNTTGGTTTGGGGCAGGGTCTCAGGTAGCCCAGGCTAATTTCAAAGGATGATCCTGATCCTGATCATTCCTCTCTTTTTGGGCTTTTCGAGACAGAGTTTCTCTGTGTAACCCTGGCTGTCCTGGAACTTACTCTGTAGACCAGGCTGGCCTCGAACTCAGATCCTCTTACCTCTGCCTCCTGAGTGCTGGNATTAAAGGCGGTGCCACCACTGCCTGGCTCCTCCTNCCCCCTCTTCAGGGTTGGCATTTATAAGTGTGTGCCCTGATGCCAGGTTTANTCCATTGCTGGGAACAGAGCTCAGAGTATGTATGCATNCTAGGCAAGGGAGACTCTACCACTGAGNTACATCTCTGTCACCCAGAAATCACCTCAGCCCTGACCTTCCCTGTGGTTCTCTTTTTAGGTGGTGTCTGATGCAGCAGATCAGGGTGTGGCCATTACAGGGAACCAGACTTTCAACAACTGGAACTGGCCTAATGCCATGATTTTCGCAGCCACGGTCATCACCACCATTGGTGAGTCTCCTTAGACCTTTGGTATACCACATCCACATCCTCACTCCTCAGAACCTTATAGGAATCCAGCTTTGGTGACTAAAGCCATGTTGGCCATCAAATCACATACAGTTTTACCCTGGCCTTCTGATTAGGACAGACTTAGCAAGTCCTGGGTGATTGGCTATACCTGTGTGACTACTTCCATAGGTACTGATTTGGACTCTGTATTTTTATTTATTTATGTATGTGTGTGTGGTATATGCATGTGAGTGCGTTTATATTTGTGCAGGCACATGTATGTGTGGATGCATGTGTATGGGAGTTCAAGGTTGACATCGGTGTCTTCTTTGATTGCTTTCTACTTTATATACTGAGGCACTGTCTCTACCAAAACAAAAGTTCACCATTTTGGCTAGTCTAGCTCATCAGTTTGCTCCAGGCATCCCATGTCTTTGCCACCTGTGTGCTGGGATGCTATAGGCAGGCCACCACACCCACTCAGCCTTTACATGGATTCCAAGGTTCTGAATTCCACTTGGACCCTTTAAGCAGAAATATTGATGGCCAGAGCCACACAGCTTAGATAGACTGCTCACTGCACAAAGCTCCAACATTCTCTGGCTACATGGCTGACCACTCTAGAAGTCAGTGGCTTAAAGCAGATAATAATCTTCCACCTTTCAGGGTTGGCTAGTTTCAGCTGACAGTTTTTGTGGGGGGCTTTCCAGCATATGGTAATCAAACAGTGGCTGCTTCANCGGCCTGGCAGCCAGGCTGGCTCCTCCCACCTACTGCTTGACCATTGGTGCTGACGGTTGGCCGGGGCTGAACGCACAGGGCCTCTGTAGCTGGGCTCCAAGAAGGAAGATTCTCCAAAGTGCATGAAGGCAGGGAGGTGGTCTTTCCCAGCCTCACCTGCCTGCATCACTTCTGCCCCTCCAGCCAACCAAGTCACTGATATGCAGATTCATAGACGACACCTTGACACGAGCATTTGCATAAGGGCAGAAGGCTTAGCAGTGGCCATCTTTGGAGTCTATTCTCCACACTACTTGTGGGTATCTAATCAGTGATGGCAGGCATCTCTGTCTCATTTGCATAACAGTACCAAATGAACCAGTGGAGCCCCTAATGATGATGGACCCAGTGCCTGCCCACAGGGAGCTCCCGATATAATGGAGGGGACAAAGCTCTTCCTNTAGAAATAGTTGTATAAGTGACCAGGGTCAGAGCATCATCAAAGGAAATATTGCTTATATATCTATGTTACTAGAACAGGATCAGTTTATCTTAAAGAGTGTGTCCCTCTGAAGCTGGTGTGTGTGTGTTTGCATACACGAAGAACCCAGTTGTGGTGGGTCCACATCCTTGGCTGTGATGTGCCCCCAGTTGTGGTGGTTCCACACTCTTGGCTGTGATGTGCCCCTTGCTTTACTCCGTCTTCCCTCAGGTTATGGCAACGTGGCTCCCAAGACCCCAGCTGGGCGCCTCTTCTGTGTCTTCTATGGTCTGTTCGGGGTGCCACTGTGCCTGACNTGGATCAGCGCCCTGGGCAAGTTCTTCGGGGGACGTGCCAAGAGGCTGGGCCAGTTTCTTACTAGGAGAGGAGTGAGCCTGGTATGTCCCAAACCCTAGATACAGAGTTAAGGGGTTGGAGGGACCATGACAGGGGAGGAGAGGTGTTGGCACAGATGACGGCCATCCTGCTAGATCTGCTGGAGCACCTTGGGCTCTCCGAATCCCAGCTGGAATCTTGGAGTCCTTTCCCATGGCTGACTTGATTTCCCATCACTCTGCCAGCGGAAGGCTCAGATCACGTGCACGGCCATCTTCATCGTGTGGGGCGTCCTGGTCCACCTGGTGATCCCACCCTTTGTGTTCATGGTGACAGAAGAATGGAACTACATCGAGGGCCTCTACTATTCCTTCATCACCATCTCCACCATTGGCTTTGGGGACTTTGTAGCTGGTGAGTCCTTGCCTCCTTCCCCTGACCCCTGCCACATCACCATCTCCAGTTTCAGTCTGAGGACCTTTGTTGGGGTACCTGATAAGTATCCTCTCCTCTTGGTTGTTGGTTTGTCTCTCTCTCCTGCCCCCGTCCCAACACACACACACACACACACACACACACACACACACACACACACACACACACACAGCTGAGCCAGGGTGGCTCCCAGACAAGGGAGGCCTTCTCCCCACTGCCCTGCCCTCTCAGCCCTGCACTCCTCCTCAGCTTAATCTCCACAGGCAATGAAGAGCTTCTTTGTCCCCTTTGTGTGAGGGCCTGTGCCTGTCCCAGCCACCCATGCTCAGTGCCTTGTGCCCATGGTCTGCGCAGCCTCCTGGTTCCTGATTTTCTTGAAGCCTTTTTGAACCAGTGGCAGCCTGTGCCTTCCCTATTGACCTCTACCTCTGCTCCCAGAGGTCACTGCGCCAGCTGCTTTGCCCAGAGGGCAGGTGGAGGTCATGCCTCTGCCCCTTCTTGTGTGGAATGCTATGAGGAGCAGCTGAGTGGGCGGAGCGAACAGGAACCTTGCTATAGTGGACACTCCTGACCCCGGCTTCCTGGGGTCTGCCTGCTGTCTGGACATAAAGTTAGAGGCACAGCCCTATCATTGTTTAGTTCCAGGGCCCCGGAGCTTGCTGAGGGGACGCCTGTGGTACTTCTGAGCTCCAGTGAGACACCAGACTCGCCCTCTCATCTTTAGTGTCTGTAACAATAGCTGCACATTTGAATCTGCTTCAGTTCCNGGGCACCAAAGGTAGAAATATGTGAGGCTCAGATATGTGAGGCTGTGACTTCATTGCTGCCATTACCCGACTCCACTTGGGATCAGGAGCCCTGTGCAAGATTGCCTTCAGAGCAGGGTACCTCCTCAGTCAGGGGCTCTAGCTCCTGCTCTGGGGAAGGCCCTAATCGGGGCTGGAGGTTCCCTCTTCTAGGCCATTTACTTAAGTTACTTCCCATCTTGGAAGGCAGGATGAAGATCTAGGTAGCTGCAAATACAAAGTTACAAAGGCTATCTTTTAAAATTACATTTATTCATTTGTATGTAGGGGGATGGCGCATGTGGAGGTCAGGGAACAGTTTTCAGGAGTTGGTTCTCTCCTTCTACCTTGTGTGTCCTGTGGATCAAACTCAGGTCCTCAGGGAAGCACCTTTACCCACTGAGCCATGTCACATGACCATTCTAGAAAGGAGAAGAACCTCTGGAGCTGTGGGGTGAAGGTAGGAAAGACTTCCTGGAGCCTGTTGTCACAGAGGGGTATGCAGAATGGTGGAGCCATCCAGGCCNATCAATCAAAGAGCTACCCTGAAGAGGGCAGAAACAGGGAGGCAGACTCCACCTTGGAGGAGGGTAAAGACAGTTTAGAGTGCTTCTTGCCAGGTCAGTGCTTCCTGGGTCATCTTGACCCAACCACCAGCATCATTCATAGTAAATCAGTTAGTCCCTCCCTGGTGCTGAGGCTGCCAGCACCTCCAATGTTGAGTTTCCATTCCGTTTTTAACTGAGCTGTGATGNGCTCACAGCTAGGAGGAGCAGAGAAATGAACAGAGAGATGCGTACTCGTGAGCTAGTTACTTAACAGTCACCCCAAGAGTCCCTTTAACTCTCCTCAACCCAGAAGTAGCCTCAGTCCTGGCTTTTTGCAGTTGGAGAAACTGGGGCTCAGAGTTGGCCTAGGCTGGAGCCACAGTCCTTGAGGAGGATAGGTGCAGGTAGTCTAGGCCTCTTTGTGTGTGTGTGAGCGTGCGTGTGCGTGCGTGGTGTGTGCACAGGTGCACAGAAGTGCGTGTGCGTGTGTGGTGTGTGCACAGGTGCACAGAATCAGCCTCGGTTTATTTGCTCAGAAGCCATCCAACCTTGGGTTCTTTGAGACAGAATCTCTCATTAGCCTGGAGCTTATTCATTAGACTAGCTGATTGGCCGGTAAGCCCTAGGGCCCAGTCTGTCTTCAGCTCTGGNAGTATAGCTGCATTCTATTATACCTGGCCTTTGTGTGGATTCTTCTTTCTTTAAAAAAAAAAATATATATATTTATTTATTTTTATTTTATGAGCAGTGACTGGTGTTTTGCCTGCATGTATGTCTGTGTGAGGGTGTCAGATCCCCTGGAACTAGAATTACAGACATTTGTGAGCTGCCATGTGGGTGCTGGGAATTGAACCTGGGTCCTTTGGAAGAGCAGCCACTGCTTTTAAAATTACTGAGCCATCTCTCCAGCCCCTCATGTGGATTTTTGAAAAAAAATAAACAATTTTTTTTTAATGTGCAAGGGGTTTTTGCCTGCATGTATGTCTGTGTGCCTGATGCTGTCAGAGNCCAGAAAAGGGTGTCAGAGCCCCTGGAACTAGAGTTACAGATGATTGTAANCAGCCATGTTGGTGCTAGGAATTGAACGTGGGTCCTCTAAGAGCACAACCAGCGCTCTTAACTGTGGAGCCAACCCTGCGGCCCTTCCGTGGATTCTGATAGTGGAGCTCAGGCCCTTGTCTCACAAGCACTTCCTCCTGAGCTGCCTCCCCAGGTCCCTTTGACACTGGTGCTCTGCATGGTGTTGACTCAGACAGCACAGTATCGGCCATTGCTCTTGGTAGGCCTCTGCTGACCCTCTGGGCTTCCTGTCTTTACAGGTGTGAACCCCGATGCCAACTACCATGCCCTGTACCGATACTTTGTGGAGCTTTGGATTTATCTGGGGCTGGCCTGGCTGTCCCTCTTTGTCAACTGGAAGGTGAGCATGTTTGTGGAAGTGCACAAAGCCATTAAGAAGAGGCGGCGGCGGCGGAAGGAATCCTTTGAGAGCTCCCCACACTCCCGGAAGGCTCTTCAGATGGCTGGAGGTACTGCCTCCAAAGACGTCAACATCTTCAGCTTCCTATCCAAAAAAGAAGAGACCTACAATGACCTCATCAAACAGATTGGGAAGAAGGCAATGAAAACAAGTGGGGGTGGCGAGAGGGTCCCAGGACCTGGACATGGGCTNGGACCTCAAGGCGATGGACTATCTAACATCCCTGCATCCCTGGTACCTTTGGTGGTCTATTCCAAGAATCGAGTGCCCAGCTTAGAAGAGGTATCTCAGACTCTAAGAAGCAAAGGTCATGTGTCAAGGCCAGTTGGTACAGAGACTGAGGNGCAGGCCCCCGAAGATGGCTACCCAACCGCTGAGGTGTTTATTAACCAGCTAGACCGTATCAGCGAGGAGGCTGAGCCGTGGGAGGCTCTGGACTACCATCCGCTCATCTTCCAAAATGCCAACATTACCTTTGAAAATGAGGAAACCGGCCTCTCAGATGAGGAGACCTCCAAGTCTTCCGTGGAGGACAACTTGGCCTCAAAGGAGCAGCCTCAACAGGGGGCTGTGGCTGAGGCGCCCTTGAGCACGGGTGAATTCCCTTCATCAGATGAGTCCACCTTCACCAGCACTGAGTCAGAGCTCTCTGTGCCTTATGAGCAGCTGATGAATGAGTACAACAAGGCAGACAGCCCCAGAGGCACATGAGGCGGGCCTGGCTCCCCACCTGCTCTCCAGTGGCTTCTTCCCCTCACTCGGGTTTTCCTGTGATGANCAGACCCCCGGGGAGAGGGCCCTGGAAATGCGATGGGGAGCCAGGGGCCTGCTTTTCCTCCTGTCCTCTCCAGCTGGCTGCTTCCATGGGATGTGGTGTTGGCCCAGGACAGGCCTCCATTCTATGGCCCCCCGTGGGGAGGCTGCTGTCCTGGGCCTTCCTGGCATGTAGGCTGCAGCACTCACCCTAGAGGGCCTGTGTCTGCTGCTTAAGTCTTCCCCCATTGTTCGGTTGACTGTCATACGGTTCTCTGAGGCCAGGAGCTTCAGCTGAGTTCACCAGTATTAATGGGCAACGCCCATGTGCCTGGCACTGAGCTAGGCATTTGGAAGAAGGAGCTTGTAAGACCTAGGGTTGTCATGTAGGAGTGCTCAAGTGTTCTGGGGAGGCACAGACATGATGGGGTTTGGGGCACCTCAGTACCCTGGTAGTAGCAGGACCCAGCTGCCCATCCACTCATGACTCTGCCCAGCAAGCCCTTTACTGCAAACCTCAGGGCAGGGGCTGTGGGAGAGGAAGGGTGGTGTCCTCTGTGTATCCCAGACCTTGTCCTATCTCAAAGTCCCTCTGTATAGCAACAGCAGGCCCAAGGCTTTCTATACCCTGGGAGTGCAGGAGAAAGATGGGTAGCTATGGAAACTAGGACTTAGGGCGTGGTCAGGGAGCTCAGACATGAGGTGCAGGCCCCTCAGCCCCTGCCTGATAGAAGTACAAGTCCCAGCCCCAGCCTGGGCACCCACACTCTCAACCACCATCTCATTCCCTGGGGATTCCCTCACTGCCCCTCCCCCTCACTCCTCTCTTTAGTGGGGCCTATGGGGTGAGGCCACATTGTTCTTGGCTTCTAGAACTGTGAATTGAGCTCCCCTCTCCAGTCACTGTGGTGGTAGTGTGTGCAGGTGCCAATGGGCATGTGGGTGTGCATTCGGGCTGGGGGAAAAGAAAATGTGAATCTTATGGACCAGATGTTCCTGGTGAGGTCTGGGAACTAGCTGCTGTATAAGTCCTTGATGCTCAACCTCCAACCAGCCCACTCTGGCCTAAATGTTTTTTGTTATTAATATTTTTTAATGAACTGTTCTTTTTATACCCAGAGTCTGTCATTGGCTTCAGAGCCAGTAAAGAACAGGGTCCCTGCGAGTGGAATGGATGTCTGTAAAGGACANTCTGTTGTCCTCCCAACTCTGCTTGTCCTTTTGTGGTAATGTCAGCCAAGGCCTCATGCAGAGCTGTGGGGAACACCACTGCAGGTCACTGTGTGCTGGGCAGGAGACACGAGTTCCCAGTTCAGCTGATAACCTGCCTCAGCCCCTTCCCTTGCCTTGTACGTTCTGCCGAGGGGCATATAGGGCCAGAGCCCCCACACATTAGGACAGTGAGAGGTGTGTGTCCATACCCCCACTATTCTCTAAGCGGTTGTAGAGGCCACACCAGCCTCAGGGTGGGAGGAATAGCCTGGCTCCTGTGGAAAGNGTCCTAGGCTGAACGTCCCGGAGCCACACTAACCACTATATGTATGTACTGGTGGTGAAGGCAGATGTAATTTATTTTAACATTTTTACAATAAAACACATGAACAAGCCCACTTGCTGTGTGGTGTGTGGGGCTGGGGGCAGGGCGGGGATGGGTGGGAAGAACAAGAAGACTCAGGACCGGTAGGTCAGAAGGGTTGGGGTCGAGCAGAAGAGGTGTGGATATCAAGAAGGAGAATTCAACGGGAGCATCCAGGAGCAGGGCACAGGATCTGTTCTGACTTATCAAACGGGAGCATCCAGGAGCAGGGCACAGGATCTGTTCTGACTTATCAAACGGGAGCATCCAGGAGCAGGGCACAGGGATCTATTCTGACTTATCTGATGCAGTCACAAAGCATTCTGCTCCAAAGCAATCTAAGGAAAAGTTATTTGGCTTACACACTTCNAGGCCATAGTCCATCATCAAGAGAAGCCAGGGCGAGAACCTGGAGGCAGGCATCCTGGAAGAACATCATTTGTTGGCTTGACTTATGCCTCATTACAGGCTCATGCTTAGCTGGTTTTCTTATACAGCCCAAGACCATCTAGGGATGGCTCTACCCCCAGTGGGTTGAGCCCTCCTTCATGAATTATAATCCAAACAATTTCCCACAGCTGTGCTCACAGGCCAGTCTGATCTAGGCAGCTCCTCCATGGAGGCTCTCCTTTCAGGTAGTGTCAAGTTGACAATTAAGGCTGATCAGGACAGGTAGGATGGTGGTGGCCAAGTCTACCCCTCACTAGCTTCCAGATACCTTTCTACAGACTTTACACCCAGCAAAGCATAAAGGGAAAGCCTTCACCTTGCAGTGATTCTGTCCTAGAAACGAATGGAGCAGGAAGCAGACAGATATCTGAGGCACAAAGTTGTACAAACATTAGTAAAAATGGGGAGGTTGGATTTGAACCCAGGCAGCACAGTTCCTGGCCTGTCCATAGCCATCATGAAGGGACGAGAAGATGGCTAGTAGGTTTGTTGTGGGTCTGACATCACTGGAAGGGCCTCCCATCACCAACCGGGTGAATCAGGACTTTCCCAACTCAAGGAGTTTGGAAACAGGGCATGGACACCCTGTTTAAAAAAAATGTGAGCTAAAAAGATTACTCACAGGTAGAAACATTTGCCAAGTGGCCCTGANTGCAGTTTGATCCCCAGAGTACACTTAAAAAGCCAAATGAGGTGGCTANTTCCAGTCCCAGCATCCCTAGAGTGAGATTTGAGTTGGAGACAGGAGAATCAGATGGAAGCTCCTATACATAGCACAGTGGCAGAAATAATGAGACCCTGCCTCAAAAACTAGGGTGGAAGGAGAGAACTATTCTGGAAAAGCCCTGACCAACCTGTACATAGTGCTCAAGTTCATAAACACAAATAAATCTTTCAAAAATTTTGCCTGGGTTGGGTGGTGGTGGCACACTCCTTTAATCCCAGCACTCAGAGGCAGAGGCAGGTGGATCTCTGAGTTTGGGTCAGCCTGGTCTACAGAGTGACTTCCAGGACACCCAGAGATTCACAGAGAAACCTTATCTTGAAAAAAAGAAACAAAAAACGTGCCTGGTATGGTCACTCACACCTGTAATCCCAGTGCTCAGGAGGCCAAAGCAGGGTCATCCGGGAATGAACATCCTGCACGAGGGCATGGTCCACAGATGTAGCTAACTGTAGCAATTTAACCCACTGAGCCATCTTCCCAGCCACCATGTCATTTCTATAAGGAACTTGTACAGTTAAATTAGAAATCCTTCCTGTCTGCCTATCCATCCATAGCACACACACACACACACACACACACACACACACACACACACATACACCCCTCGACACTGCACTCAGACACAGGTCCAAGGCTTTCTACTTTCTGGTTTGACTTTGACCTTAAGATAAAAGCATCATAACACCAATACCCTTTATTTAACACGAGGTTGCTTCACAAACTCCTCTGACAGTTGCCATTTAAGACGTAGTATAGCCCTTCTGCCCCAACAGCACCAGTTACTGTGCACTGGAATTGGGACTCAGGGAGTGGCTTTCAGGGCCACAGCTGAGCGGACACACTACCGATTATCAGCATACACTGAAGAGGGTTGGTCTTCCTATGGTCAAACAATCTGGAGCTTTCCGAACAAGTAGGAGAGGCTAAACAGCAGCCACAGCAGAGCCCTGGGCTCCCCAGCTCCCTAAGTGGTCGTGGACGGAGAAGGGCATACCACAGGGGTGAGGGATTGGTGGGAGGGGCAGTGAGCTGGCCTGAGCTCAGAAGTCACTGGACACTCTGGCAGGGACAGCCTCCATTGAAACTACTGGGTTATCCATAGCCTGGGCCAGTGTCCCAGATGAGTGAGACCAACAGACTTAGTGAAAGTCTGTGGTGTTCCTACTCCAGCAGGCTGCCCCTCCCAGCAGCCTCTAGGCCTTGCTTTTCCCAGAAGCTTTCCTGCTCTAGCAGAAGAGAGCTCCTTTCTCTCCATCAGTATCACTATGTTCACTGCTCTGCAGCCACTGTTAACTGGTCACCTGCTCTGTGCTGGGTGAGGTACAGACACTTCTGGTGCTACTAGGTGAGACTGACAAATGGCCCTGCATCTAAGGAGTGACAGTGGTGCTGGTCACTTTTCAGAGTGTGTGATGGGTACTGATGCTCATTTGTTTTAATAGTTCCTAGTCTTTTTTTTTTTATTCTCTAAGATTTGTTTTCTAATTTTAAATTATATGTGTGTGTCTGTGTGGGTATGTGCATATAAGTACAGATGCTTGAGGAGGCCAAAAGAGGGCATCACATCCCTTGGAGCTGGAGTTACATGTGGCTTTGAGCTGCCTGATGTGGGTGCTAGGAACTGAACTCGGGTCCTCTACAGGACCAGTATATGCCCTTAACTGCTGANCCTTCTCTCTAGCTCCTGGAAAATACAGCATTTCATTAATTCTCTGAGACTCCCATGCATGCATTCAACATATTTTGATTATATTTACTCTATCATATTTATTTTATATATTACTCTATTATATTTACTCCTGGAATATTACCCTATTCCTCCCCCTAACTCTTCCCAGATTCATTCACTCCCTCCCAACTTCATATTCTCGTTTTTAAAAATAACCCATTGAGTCCAATTTGTGAACATAGGTGGGAGGCCACCCATTGGAGCACGATGGATGCACCAGGGGCCACAGTCTTAAAGAAAATAGACTCTGCTTCTCCTTGTAGTCATCAGTTGTCAATAGCTCCTCAGTTAGGGATGGGGGCTGGTGAGCCCATCCCCCATCCATGCTGCCATGTTGACTGGGTTGATCTTGTGAGGGTCTTGTGCAGGCAGCCATGTTGTTGAGTTCATGCGTGCAGTGCTCCTGTCATATTCAAAAGACACTGTTTGTTGCAGTTCTTCCTGACCTCTGGCTCTTAGAATCTTTCTGCCTCCTCGTCAACAATGTACCCTGAGCCTTGGGGTAGGGGTTATGCTACAGATGTCCCATTTGTGGCTGAGCACCCCACAGATGCTTGTTCTCTGCATTTGGCTGGTGGTGAGTTTTTGCATTAACCACCATCCACTGTGTTAGAAAGCTCTAAGATCTCTTTTATCTACNCCTTTTAAGCCTAACGTATTATTAACTTCATTTTACAAATGAAGAAGCTGAAGAAAGTAATTTTCCCCAAGTTCAAACAGCTATGAGGTGGCAGAAAACACCTGCCCGGGCTTGCATCCCTGTCCCTCACACCACGCTTTGGCAGTGCCTAATCTGATAAGGAAGACAACCTCACAATCTGATGGAGGTGGCTGAGGCTTTGACCTTCAAGGAGTCTGCCCTCTGAGGGGTTGGGGAGGCCAGAAATGGAGAAACCAACACACGTACTCTGTCCCAGCTGCCTTTGTGCCTTCCTGTGAGACCCCAGAAGAGTCACCATGCCAGGGTGCCCAAGGAGGAAACAACCTGCTTGGGTGTCACCTCATCCTGGAAAAGGCCTGGCAAGGGTGTTTGCTTGGGGAGTTTCTGAAGCCTACATCTGGGAAGGAAGTGGGTAGGTTGGGCAGATTGCCCAAGGAGACCCCCAAGGTTTGGTCTCAGCCCTGTCCAACTGCTCTCCATGTTTGAATAACAAGTTCCTGATTTAAAACAAACAAACAAACAAAGCATGTATTTGGGGAGGANGACAACCACATGGTACTTGTGGAAGTCAGTGGACAACTTACAGGACACAGAAATCCCCTCTCATTGTGTATGTTCTGGGGATCAAACTCAGGGCATCAGACATGACAGCAAGTACCCTTACCTGCTGAGCTGTCTTGCTGGCCCCCGATTCTCGATTTTGTAACCCAGGTACAAGTGGCCCAGGACCCAGGCGCTAGCTGGTCTATGAATCTCCCGGGTGTTCATGTTGTTCACGACGCACCTCTTCACCTGCCTCTACCTTCTTGGAGCTATCTGCTGTAAACTTTCCATAGCCACTAGGCAGCCCTCCCTGAGTCTGGGCTGGGTGTCTTTTCCTGTGTGGTAGTGTCCTCTCAGGAAACCACCTTGTTCAGACTGCTGTGACCTGTTCAAGTTCCTTGTCTCCTACTCTGTGCCCTCTCCCCTGGCAGAAAGCCACTCACTGGGGTAGCAAGGACTGGATTTCCACAAGGGCCTGGCTATGTGGAGATGGGCTCTGCTTTCTGATGTTTGGAAAATTCAGGGTGATTGTCCCCCAAGTCCCACTGTTCTCATTGGCAATTCTGTCCCTCTGTTCCTGAGGCAGAGGCCAAGNCAGGGGCAAAGCTTATTCCATGAAGGCGAGTCCCAACAAAGCCAGGTGGATGAACCTGAGGGACCTTGTGGCAGACTGAGGTGGCCTGATGAGTCACCTCATCTTATGCCAAGTCACCTGAGTCTAGAGGGCAGGACCAGGACACAGCATACCTGACTTCTCCCCACCTGAGAGCACTGTTGCTCCAAACCTCTTTGGTGCATCTCCCCATCTTTACTTCTTAGTGTTTCTAGATGATAGGAACAGAGTTCTCCTGCCCCTCAGTTCTAGTGTGTCTCTGGAATGCCTCTGCCTTCACTAGCCCTGCACAACTGTGTCCAGCCTCCTGATTTACAAAGCCCTTTCACACCCATTCCTATGTGGGATTGCTCAACAAGTTGAGGCGGACAGGTGCAGTATTTTACAGCCGAGACTGACTTTTGCAAACGAGGAAATCTGGTGCCTTGGTTTGGGGCCCAGGAGAGTAAGGCCTCAGGCAAGATCTGGGGGGATGGTCAGAAGTAACAAAAATAGAGGTGGGGGTGATAATGGAGAAAGGAGAAGAGGCATAGAGATACACTTTAAAAAAATTATTTTGAGCCGAGTGGTGGTGGTGCACGCCTTTAATCCCAGCACTTGGGAGGCAGAGGCAGTCGGATCTCTAAGTT
>LZPO01107962.1:181076-200444 GCA_001675575.1 Neotoma lepida | reverse complement strand
ATACACACATACATATACATACACATACACACATACATATACACATACACATACACACATACATATACACATACACACACATACACACACACACACACATAGGGCTTGGGTGAGTGAATGGGGTATCACTGGATCTTTTTGTTTCTCTTCCCAATGAATAAAATCGCTTTTTTTTCCTTCTCCTTTTCACTGTTATTTTGTTTGGTTGGTGTAATGTGGGTGAGAGGCTGTGCCTCAGTTATTAGAGCTGCCAAGACCCAGGCTCTGACTCCAACAACTGTGCTAGCAACTGGATCCAGGCAGGGACTGTTGTGAACACGCTCTTCTTTAATCACCCAACACTGTATAAGGCTGGTAATATTATCATCAATTGAGGACTGAGGCTTGAAGTCACACACGGAGAGGCAGAGCTCCGGTTCTCACATGAGAACCCTGAACTTGGAGTACCTGCTATTCTACAAGCCTGCTGGGGGCACAGCCCACCTGCTCAGTGCCCAGAGACAGTGTCCTGCCTGCAAATCTCAGCCACACCCCATATAGTGTGCAAGACCAGAGACCCTGTCTCAAAAAATAAGATGATTTGGGAACTGGAGAATTGGCTCAGTCATTAAGAGCACTTCCTGATCTTCCAGAGATTCCAAGTTCAGTTCCCAGCACCCACAGTTAGTGGTTCAGGATTGCCTGTAACTCCAGATCTAGGGTATCTGAAACTCTCTTCTGGCCTCTGTGGGCACACATACACGTGCACGCACACACACACACACAACACACACACACACACACACACAATTACACTAGGGGTTTTCTGGGCTCTGACTTAGAAAGGTTTTGATTCAGGAACAATGGGAAAAAGCTCAGAAATACCCAAGTCCTGGGAACACCTGGCTGCAGAGCTCAGGGTTGGGGCTGTTGTGTTTCCCACACCCCTGCCAAGCCGTCCTGCATTTCCCCTCTGCACTGACATCTGTGTTTACGTCTCTATTCTCTGATTCCTTCACCTGTGGCTCTGGCCAGCTGAGCTGCTCTGTCAGGGCTGTTGACATCACATACCAGCAGCACAGATGACCTATGTTTGTTGGGTCTTAGGGAAGTTGCCTAGGACACCTGATGCTGGTGACTGAGGAGGAAGGACAATGCCTGTGTCTCTAGCCACTTGGTTCTCTACCCTCAATAGTTAGTTCACTCCATGGAGAAAGATTCTAACTCAGGAGGCAGGGGTCCACTTATGCTAGCTCACAAGAGCCAAGTGGCTTGCTTTTCAGAACTTTTACAAGCTGACGATCAAACTAGCCACTTAAACAGATGAGAACAGAACAAAAGAAGATTACACCACAGGGCTGAGATGCAGCTCAGATGGTAGGATCAGAGTTTGATCCCCAGCACTCCCATAAAAAGAAAGCGGGTATGATGGATCATCCTTGTAATCCCAGGATGGGAAATAGAGGTTCTTGAGATCTCTGGCCAGTTAGCCTGGCCTAGTGGATGAGTTCCAGGCCAGGGAGACCCTATCTCAAAAAACAAAGTAGCTAGCACATGAGGAAAGATAGCTAAGGTTGATCTCTGGTTTTCACATACATATACACCCTTGTGCTTGCACACTTGCACACATATGTGTCTGTGCACATACGTGCATACACACACACACATATCACATCACAAAAAATACTACCAAGATTGGGCATGGGGAGTCATCTCAGCATTGGGAAGCTGAGATAGAAAGCTTTATCATATATATGTGTGTGTGTGTGTGAGTGTGTGCATATGTGTATGTGTGTGTGTATGATAAATGTAAGANCATCCTAGGCCATATGTATTAAGATCCTGTCTCAAAAAAAATTAAGTTGAATTATACAACTATGTATTTAAGCTGCCCCAGCTGCCTCTCTTCCATCAGGCTCCAGTGTGCTATGATAGGCAAAAGGCAGTGCCACATACCTGTGTTCTCTGNTGAGCCAGGGAGGATGTTGTGGTTGGCATCCAACAGCTTAATCACAAAGGAGTTCATTCTTTGGGGCACTTGGTACCTATGGCTATGGTATGACAGGTGATACCATACATGTCGATGGCCCTAGGCAGACATGGCCACAGCGGAAGGTCAGACTCCTCAGCCCCAGCCCAGAATCCTCCAACCTCTGTCCCATCTGAACCAGGGTAGTACCTCCAGCCATGGTAGCAGGCATTCTGCTGCACACACACCTGCCATGCCTACGAATCTGGAGTCTCACGCAAAGCTGTGGCCCTCTCAGGTGCAGCTACTTTGACATCTCAAGAATGAAACCTTAGAGAATTTTCTTGGGCAAAAATCATTGAGGATCCTCAAAGAAACCTAGGGTGCAATAGTTCAACCAGAAACTGCTTCTTTACAAGGGAACTTAGAGAAAAGGTCTCTTTTATTTTCTTTACCAGAGCATGCAAATATGCCGGTGTGTATGTGTGTGTGTGTGTGTGTGTGTGTGTGTGTCTGTCTGTCTGTCTATGTCCATAGTAGGAGGTGGAGGTGGAGAGACAAGTTGGAATTACAGCCTGTGGTGGTTTGAAAGAAAATGGCCCCCAAAGGGAGCAGCACTATTAGGAGGTGTGGCCTTGTTAAAGTGGGTGTGGCTTGTTGGAGGAAGTGTGTCACCATGGAGTCAGGCTTTGAGGTCTCATACAGGCTCAAGTCACACCGAGTATCTTAGACCACTTCCTGTTGCCTTCTGGTCAAGATGTAGCCAGCACCACGTCTGCCTGCATACTGCCATGTTTTGATATGATGATAATGGACTAAACTTCTGAAAATGTAAGTCACCCCAATTAAATGTTTTCCTTTGTAAGAGTTGCTGTGGTCATGGTGTCTCTTCACAGCAATAGAAACCCTAAGGCACAGATCTTTACATTTTATTTATTGATTTGTGTATGTGGGAGGCAACACACATGTGACACACAGATGAGTGGAGGTCAGAGGACAATGGGGTGACTCAAGTCATCAAGCTTGGCTGCAAGGGCCTTGATCTGCTAAGCCATACTGACAGCCCATGGAGTTGTGGATTTTAATGACTGATTGGAAGTGCTACATTTTAGTTCTGGTTCTCCAAGAAGCAGATGCCATGATGGGGCTACACCAGAAAGAATCAGAAGTGACCCTGGGTATGTTGCTGTTTGATTACATTGCAGGCTGAACTCTAAGTGTCCGTGGGAGCATCCTAGAACTCTAAGTGTCCGTGGGAGCATCCAGAGTGCTGTGCAGACAAAGGAAGGCAAATAGCTATGACTGCTGCCATGTCCTCCAGGCACAGAATGTCCCAAGCCTGTGCTTTGCTACCTCCCCTTCAGTCCCTTGCCAACAGTCACCAGTGGCCTGGACATGAGCTTGATGGTGGGTTTGAGGGACTTTGACTAGGAGCTGGAGGTCTCTGGGGAGTGTTTTAATGCCCATTGAGTTATAGGAGAACAAAAAGCATGGAAGGGGTTGGGGACGTGGCTCAGTAAAGTGTTTGCCACGCGCACAAGAGGACCCAGTATACCCAAAGTTCTCGCCCCACAGGGAATACCACAAATTTCCCATTGTAAAGAACCCTCGTGCACTTTTCAGTTTGCACCTAGCCCCCAACAGTAAGTATTGAGTCTTGTCATTGAAATTGCTCAGCCTAGATGTTTACCTATTGTAGATGGTGACAAGTTGGTCTCAAAGGTCTGCTCAACCATGTGACTCTGAGTTTCCACAGTGGGCGGGGTGTGTGGGGGAGGGGGTATTTTAAGATTGTTTTCGCTCCTTCTTGGCACTCAGTGCCCCAAGCCTGACACTTGGCAAGGAAGCCTGGGACTCTGGGGACAGCTGTGGAGTAGCACAGCAAACAAAGGGTACCAGAAAGTTTCTGCTGCCCCCTTCCCACCTGGGCACACGCACATCCCACGGAGGGAGAGTGGCAGGGCTGTGGAACAATGGGAGCCTGTGAGTCATGAGGGAAGGCCGGATGGAGTTTCTCCAGCAAGGCTCCCTCTAGCCGCCGCCGGAGGAGCTGACGCAGGCAGCTAACAGGCGGCAACTGGAATAGCCTCTGGTTCCCCGTCTTGTCCTGTGTGGCCTGGACTTTCTTTTTTATCTTTTTAAGTCAACTTTTATTTTTAGCAAAGTGACAGATATAAACATTTTCAGAAAGTCAATTTACACTACACAATGGGAACTGCTTTCCTCACCTTTCCCAAACACCAGTCCCAGAGGCCCTTTCCAAGGTTTCTTTTTTCTTCTTCATTCTCCCTGATTTTCCTAAGCAGCATCTAGCTTCTGTAAAAATTTCCCATGATCATTATAAAAATATTTATCTATTTAATGTGTATGTGTGTGCCTGAGTGCAGATTTATACACTATTTGCATGCAGGTACCTGTAGAGCCCAGACGAGGACATCAGATCCCTGGAACTGGAGTTCCAGGCAGTTGTGATACGGATGCTTGGAATAGAACCTGGGACCTCTGCAAGAACATCAAGTGCTCTTAATTACNGAGCCTTCTCTCCAGCCCTTCCTGCATCTTTTGTTATTCCACTTTAGTTAGTATAGAGTCTCTTCCTATGACAGGAATGCAGATGTAGCTCGGGGACAGAGCATTCACCTAGTGTTGTGAAGCCCTGGGTTCATTCCCCAACATTAAAAACATACAACCACTTTTTGATTAGATTTAAGTCCCACTCCACAAGACGAAATTCATACTTAGCACCATTCTATGGCTGACAACCTGTGGTAGACAGGTCATAGGCCTGTCTATGGAACATACTATGGTTCTTCTGCTAAATTAATATAATATTAAGCCAACTCCTAATGCTCCATCATTATAGCCGTAGATTCAGGNATCTCTCAGTCCTCATCTGAGAAGCTTCAATTTGCAGGAGATAGTGATTGACACCGTGACCTACANCTGGCCAAGGTGCAGAGAACAAGAGACTGCAGAATGGTCAGCCCTAAATGAAACATCTATGTGCATCTCCTCCCCTAAAAGCAGAGACCATTGCAGAAGAGGGGGAGGAAAGGGCACAAGAGCCAGAGGTGGTGGATGACTACGAGAAAANCATCTTTTAGACACAATAGTACAAGTGTACATAGAAACTCCCAGCCTTTGTGATGGCATGCTCAAAGCCCATGCAGGCCCAAGACAGACCCCAGCATGGAGAAGGGAGTTGGTCACAAAATCCCACCCTTAGACAAGGAGCTATTGGCAGTTCTTAGTTGCTGGGAAAGGAAGGGTCAGTTTTCGCCAAGACTGTAGCCTGTGATAAGTCGGCCATGCTCCCTTGGGAGGCCATACATACGAGGGTATTTGGGTAGCACAAATTGACACTGATGGGAGGCAAAAGACACAAGATTGGGTGAGAAGTCATGGGGTAGATCTTGGAAGAAGTGGCTGAAGGAGAATAAACACGAACAAAGCTTATTGCATGNAATTCTTAAAGAACAATTAAAATATCTCAACAAAAGAAAATTCAAGGGCTGGTGAGATGGCTAAGTAAAGGTTTTTGTGAACAAATCTGATAGCCCACATGGAGGGAGGAGAAAACTGACTTCTACAAGCTGACCTATACACACATACACACTGGTGCATGTGCACACACACACTGGTGTGAGTACACACTGGTAGACAAGCACACAAAATAAATTATAGTATAATAAAAAATGAAACAAAATAAAACTGAAACAAAACCACCAAGCAGTAGCCCCATGCTATACCCAACATACACACTCATAACTTCTTCAGTCAATATAGTATGATGTTCATTTATGGTTAGATCATAAATCAGTGTTTGCATTATTATGAATATGTGTATTACCAAAAAAACCCCGAAGTTACACTCTCTTTCTTCCTTCGTCCAGGACATTTTCTTCTCCCTATTTTTTTCTATTTGCTTGGATCTGTATGTTCCTCCTACTCACTCACTCCCCGAGTCCTGCTGTAGTTAGTTGTAAAGCTCTCAAAATGGTTATCTATCAGTCCTGTTCATTTTTTCCACATAAATATCTCTTCTAGCCTCTATGAGCTTTCTGCTCTTAGCTGGATGGTTACTGTTTGCTACCTAACTGCCCCAGAACATCCCTTCACCATTAACTGGGGATTCCATTAGAGCCTGTTTTCAGAGATCAATGCTTTTGTTTTTCTTTCTTTCTTCCTAGTTTGATGGAGCACTCCCTGAAATGATTTTCTGAACAATGATGTAGAGGGGTAAAATTAATTTTTAATTACATTTTGTGTGTGTGTGTAGTTGGAATTACAGGTGGTTGTGAGCCACCTGACATGGGTGCTGAGAACTGAAGGAACTCAGATGCTTTGAAAGAGCAGGAAGTGCTCTTAACTACTGCTCCATTTCTCTAGCCTCAAATTTTATTTTACTTTCTTTTTTTTTGCTGTTGTTTGTTTTGTTTTTCTCAAGATAGGATTTCTCTGTGTAGCCCTAGCTGCCCTGGAACTCATTCTATAGACCAGGCTGGCCTCAACTCAGAGATCTGCCTGTCTTTGCCTTCCACATGCTGAGATTAAAGGTGTGCACCATCACCCCAGCCAATGTGTGTGTGTGTGTGTGTGTGTGTGTGTGTGTGTGTGTGTGTGTGTGTGCCTGTGCCAATGCCTGTGTATGCATGAATTGACATCCAGAAAAGGATGTCTTATCCTCTGTTGCCAGTCATGTAGGTTCTGGAAACTGAACTTGGATTCTCTCAAAAGAAAAGCAAGGGCCTTAAACCTCTGAACCATCTCTCCAATTCTCTACCCTAAATCTTTGAGATAGTTTGGCTGGGTATCTAATTACATTAGAAACTTTTTTATCTTTCAGAGTTCTGAGACCTTNTCCCTTTGTTTTCCAGCCNCTGATGTAGCTGTGAAGTTCAGAGACATTGTTAGTTCTGGATTTCACATGTGCTGCATCTCCCACNCCCCCAGTCTCTTTATTTGCTGTGCTTCACTTAGCATGTCTTTCCATTCAGAAGCATACACCTGTCACTCCTTTCTGCATTTATTAAACTCCATCTTTTTGAGGGGGCCACTTGGATGGTTCCTCCAGTTTTAAGCTTTGTCTCTCAATCTTCCTGATTGAAAATAAAAATTTCTACCTTATTTTCATTGTATTGTTTTCTTCCTATTTAATTAAAAGAATCATAAATATGCATAGAAGTTTTTAAAAAGTTAACTCACTTATTATCCTTTTCCCTCCATCTAGATCAGTGCTATTTTGTGGCAATATATGAGTCATGTATGTAAATTACTATTATGCTTTGATGGAGCTAGGAATTGAATTCAGGGCTTCTGGCATTCGAGGCAAGAGGGCTACCAATCAGCTATACCCTGGTCCTTAGTTAAAAAAAAAAAAAACTTCTAGCAGCCACATTAGGAAGATAAATGGAAACAGATGAAATCAACCTTAAAGGACTGGGAGATGCTCAGCTGGTAAAATACTCTTTTTCCAGGAAAGTGCAAGGACCTGAGTTTGATACTCTAGAACCCACGTAAAAATAAGGGCTAGGCATAATGGTGCCCACCTGTAGTCCCAGCACTAGGAAGGTCAGACAAGGGAATGCTTGGGACTCACCTAATTGTGGAGCACCAGGCAATGAGAGACCTTGTTTCAAAATACGGTGGTGATGCAGGGCGGTGCAGGGCGCGTTCCTGAGGAACAGCACCTGAAGGGAACATTCTCTGGCCCCCACNTGCACGTGCACACACAAGCATGGACACCCACCCACACATGCATACACATGAAAGGAATTAATTTTAATAATCTATTACTTANTTTACAATATAGTTTCTTCTGCATTTTAAAATTAATATTGTGTATGTGTATATGTACATGGTGGGGGCACGTGGTGCTCATGGAGGGCAGAGAACAACTCTGTGGCACTGGCTCTCTATTTCCACCTTTCATGGTTCCTGGGGGATCGAACTCAGGCCATCAGTCTCGCATGGCAGGTGCCTGTACCCTCTGAGCCTTCTTGCCAGTCTTTGAGGATTTTATACATTATTTAGTGTGTTTGTGCACATGCCTCCGATATAATTCTATGTGCATTGACTATAAAAGTCATTAGAGAATTCATTCTAAGCTAAGCTAAAATCCAGTGTGCATTGTATACTCATGGTGTACTCAGTTCAAGTGACAGATGGCCACTGTGCGGAGAGGACAGAGCCTGAGCAACTGTCAATCATGTGCCCAACTGTGCCCTCCATGTGTGTTTTGGCAGAACTATTTGGAAGATTCTCTCCCTCCATGTCCCACTCTCTTTGAGACAGGGTCTCACTGTGTAGCCATGGCTGGCCTAGAACTCACCATGTAGACCAGTCTGGCCTCAAACTCACAGAGATTTCTGAAATCCACATAAAGGTAGGAGAGTATCAATTCCTCCAAGTTGTCCTTGGATCTCCACCTATGTGTTCTGGCACATGCACACATGCACACACACTAATAAATATAATTATTATTTAAAAAATAAAAATAAAAACTACTTCAAGGCAGGCATGGTGGTGCATGCCTTTAATCCTAGCACTCGAGAGCCAGAGGCAGGCAGATCTCTGTGAGTTCAAGGCCAGCCTGGTCTACATAGTGTGTTCCAATACAGCCATGGCTATGTAGAGAGAGAGATCTGAAGAACTTCTCCCCCTGCCAAAAAAAAAAAAACACTTCAATTTGCAGATCCTAACATTAAGGACATTCTGTTACATGATCACACCACTAATATACCACCTGTGAAAATTCATAACTAATATCTTTACCATCCTTTTTATGTTTAGCTTCCCCAAATTGTGTCCACATCTACNTCAGAAGCTGGTCTGTTTACAGCAGGATTTTACCTGGTCTCATTTGGTTGGCAGGTGCCTTGGTTTTTATGAAATCTATTATAATCTTCCTATTGTTCCTTTGTACTGTTTACTTNTTTATCACACATATGGGTAACATTTAATAAATATGTTCTAAAGACTCGTTTATTTTTTATTTTATGTGTATGGGTATTTTGCTTGCATATATGTATGTGTACCATGAGTGTTTAGTGCCCTCAAAGACCAGAAGAGGGCACTGGATGCCTTGGAACTGGAATTACAGGTGGTTGTGGGTGCCATGTGAGTGCTGGGAACTGAACCCAGGTCCTTTGCAAGAACAGCAAGTGCTCTTCACTGCTGAGCCATCNCTCCAATCCCTTATAAAATATTATTTTAAAAACTCAGAGAAAACGTGAGNGAGAGAGAGGGGACNCTTTTGGGTTGGGAATGTAGCTTCATGGTAGAGGGCTTCCCTAGCTTGTACAAAGCTGTGGCTTCTATCCCTGGCAGCTCATAAAAACGAAAAGTTAAAAACATGTTTCTCTGAGGTATTTGTCACAGCTAGGAAACCCTACACATCCTACAACTTCACTCTTGTCTGGTGGGAGCTGGCTTGCTGTCTCTGAGGAGGTCTCTGTCTCAGCTGCGTCTAAACTTCCTCTTCAGTAACAGCCCCGTCTCTGAAGAGGACAGGAAGCTTGGAGAGACATTGTGGAGGCCCCACACTCACTCCTTTCTTCCCAGGAAAGTGGCACACCAGGAGACCTGGGGGAAGCTGGGGGAGCCTGGCCTGCTGACTCCCTTTTTAAGACTGACTCCTTCAAAGTTGCTGCTTAGCTGCCAAGGGGTGGGCATTCCAGAGCCTCGACTTTGACCCCAATTCTGTTGATGACCTCTGTTCCCTAGGCTAGCCAGTACATATTTATCCAATCTCCCAATGGTTGTAAAATCTTCAGGATCTGAGTATGTGATACTGTTCACCCCACCCCCATCCCCCCCGCCCCGCCCCATCTGTTCCTTACTTTTTCCTTTGATAATTTAGGACCTTTCCAATTCACATCAGTGGTTTCCAGGTAGGGTTTCCCCTGAGCCNCTAGAAGATATTGGCTACCTTGCGGTTAGAGTAAATGCTACTGTCATCCAGTGGGTGGAGGGCCCAGAGCAGTTCCTTACAAGACAATCCCCAGCCCCAAGTGTCAATAGTGAGCAATTTGAGAAATACTGCTCTCCTGTTACTCCTACCTCACCCACATCCCTAATCCTCAGAAAAAATAGGAGTGGAGAGGAGAGGCCCAGAGAGAGAAGCACTGCTAGCAGCAGCCTGGGGTGAGCAGCCCAGACAGTGGACGGNCTGCAGCCTCCAGGCTGCTGTTGGTTTTGGCCTTTGCAAGATCAGACTATCTGGTCGGAAAGAGTTCCTAAGCCACTTCAGCTGCTGCTGCCAGCTGTTTACCTGACTGGCCTTGGTTCAGGGAAAAGAGCACACAGCCGGCCCAGTACCCACCCCTCTTGCCTCTCCTGCTGTGAGGGGACACAGGAGTTTCAGAAGGGGAGAATTCCAGCAGGGTGAGTGGGAAGTTGCCTCAGTCCCTAGCCAGGAAGCTTCCGGGAACCCAGCATGGAGTATGGGATATATGAAGCCAGTGCCAAGCCTACCTTCTGTCAGTGCAACCCTATACTACCAAAGCCTCCACAGGCTGAGTCTACTTCCTGAGGTCAGCAGGACCAGCGTGGACAGGAGCAGGAAGGAGGCTGGGTCTGTCTGATGAAGTTAGTGAAGGAAACCAGAGCAGCCCAAGGCCAAGGGAGAGACTATGAAGAGATCCAGTTCCAACTCTACCTTCAGACCTTGGTTCACCCCATGTGGCTGAGACCACTTGTTGCTCTCCTAGTAGCCAAGATCCCTGCTTTGTTTCAGTACTGGGGGTGCAACCTAAGGCATTACATATGCTAGGCAAGCATTCTACCACTGAGCTATATCCCCAACCCCTCAAACTCCTTTTCTTAGNTAATAATTTAATTTTTAAGTTATGTGTCCCAGACTCTCTTGCAGCTAGGTATGACCACATGACACCATGTTGACCAATGAGATAGAAATGATAGTGACATGTATAATATATGGATCATGTCTTTAGTAGGTAAGGGTATAAACGTGATGGCAGAAGCAGGAGCAACCATCTTGGACCATACAAAACAGGAGCTNTGTGTTGTGGTATCAGTATGGGCTCATTCCTTTTTATTTAGTCTGGGACCCTAGACAATGAGATGGTCCTGCCCATGTTTGGGGGGGGGGTCGTCCCTCCTCTCTGAGAATGCTCACATTCCACTAAGATGTGAGGAGATGAGGAGCCCAGCTGTATGCTCCTGCCATACACAGCCTTCTGCCACCACCCCTTCCCCTCCATGCCAGACTGTATTCCTTCAAATTGTGAGTCAAGATGAAACCTCTCCTCATTTCTTGTNGGGTATTTGGTTACAGCAAGGAGAAAAGCAACTCAGAGTGGCCATAGCAGGCTTCAAATTGCCTTCATCTAGAACATTCTATCCANATACTTCCTGAGCTTGGTCCCTAGCTGGGGCTCCAGAGCCTGGCTTCTTAGTTCAGGGAGACAGGCGTTCTGTTCCATCAGCCTCCAAGGACACCATATGAGAGCCAGGTTTCATCTGTCCAACCAAGGCACCACACCACAAACTGGAAACTGCTTCCAGTGCACCCCTCCCCTATATCACTCTTTCCTTCTCCTGGCTAGCTCCCCACCTTGGCATTGGTGGTGGCTAGAGCACCCTTGGATTAGAGCCATGCTTTAAGTTTGTGCTTTTCCAGGTTAACCAACTTTATTGACTTTAAAATACAAAGTCTCAGTCTGTCATCTATCTCTATCTCTATCTCCCTATCTTTCTATTTAATCTCTATCTCTCTATCTAATCTCTACCTATCTACCTCTCATCTCTATCTCTACCTATCTTCTATCTATTTAATGTCTATCTATCTATCTATCTATCTATCTATCTATCTATCTATNATCTATCTATCTATCTATCTATCTATCTATCTATCTATCTATGGTAAGAGTATCAGAAAAGTGAATGTGGGCTTTAGGCTGTGTACAGCAGGGTCCCACCGGTTGTATAGTGGCATGTGCTGTGTGTATGATCATGGGTCCTTGGTGTTGATGTCACTGCATGCCCTTGTGTCTCTCGAGAATTCTCTAGTGTTCTGAGTTTTTGGGTGGGCATCTAGCACTAGCAGGAGAAGGTAGCAGAAACATCAGAAACACCACCCCTTTCCTTTCTCCCACTTTCCCCCCATTGAATAAGCACCTGGCTGGCCCACAGACCTGCAGAGTAGCCCTAGGGCTCACACACCTCCTCCTGTTCCTCCAGGGCTCAGGCTTGGCCTGACCTGCACAGGAAGTCTGGCCAAAGCATAATCCAGGCATGGGAAAGGCAAGAGGCTCCATGCCAGGCCCTGGCTCCCACTTTCCGCCCCCAGCCAATGGAAACGACAGGCCAGGGCTGGCTACCTATGTCACAGCTACAGTATGACTCTACCACATGACCCCATATCCGGCTGGTGAGAACAATGCAAGCAGGTTCCCCCAAGCAAAGTCAAATCTACACAATTGTCTTCCTAGGGATATGATGNGGCTTCTCCATCCTCAGCAACTTGTCCCTTTCTTTACCCAGCTCACCTGCAACAGTGGAGAACAGTGACCCAGAAACCCACACTGCNCAGGCCGAGCCAAACAACCAAGTCAGGGCAGCTCCGCAAGCATGCGCTCCATGCAACTCACACAAGATGCCTGTCACTCAGGGACAGGTGCTCCTGCCACTCTGCATTTCTATGGTTACACATGTTAGATTCCCTGGACTGCAGGGAAGGGCTGNTACCTTGGAGTTGTCCCTTCATCCATTTCTCACTGGATAGGGTGAGTTCCANCCCACAGCCGCTGATTTCCATGGTTATAAATGAGTTGGGTGTTCCTATTCCCAACACAGCAAGTGATTTGGTCCGTGCAAGTTCAAATGTTTGGGGGTTGGAGCTGTTTTTGGNGTCCCCTCATGCTCATACTCTTGACCCTCCCCTGCGCAGAGGTCCAGCCAAGGGCGATGAGCAAGTACCTGCAGGATACCTAGCCACGTGCTTTCCCTGGCAGGGGATGACAGTAGTCCCTGCTTCTCAGCCTGGCCTCCTCGGGATGGCTTAGATATCTGGGTGGTTACTTTTGGTTCTTCTCTGTCACCAGCCCCTCCAGTGTTTGCAGCGTGTTCCCTTCAAGCCCTGTTTCCTTAGCAGCCAGGCCAAGAATCAGAGCCTGTGAGTCTGGGAGGAAACAGCAAGGGTGGAGTTCTCACACCATCCCTGTTACCACAGACCAGCGCCTGAACCAGCTCCTGAGGGCTGCTGCTCCCAGGGGCTCGGAGGGTGCGCTGGGGTTCAAAGCCCCTGAGTTCAAATAAGGGCCTCACCCTCATCAGTATGAGTTCAAGGCCTTCCCNGACTCTGATTCACTGCCCAGTCAGGGTCTCCCGAGTTCTTGGAACTGGGAGTCTGTGCCCTTTGGCACTAATTAAGATAGGAGTGCACTGAAGCTTTCTTTCTAGCCAGGCCTGGTGACACACACTTGTGATCCCAGCACTCGAGAGGCCAGGAAAAGATACCTTGAGGATTTTCAGATTAAAAATAAAAACTCTCTTTAAAATGGAAAATTAAGAAAAGGGAGCTGGGCATCCAGCTCAGTACGTGAGGTCTGACATTTAATCCCTAGTACAGGAAAGAAAAGACAAAGAGACTTCCGTGTGTGGAGGTTCAGATGTTACCATTTCTGTCCGTGCATACNCATGAGAGGACAGCACAGACAGACAGACTAGGATAGGAAGGCAAAGGGCAGCATCAGGGACACAGCAGGGGCATCCTGAGAGACCCTCAGAAGTAAGGCATCTTCCTCACCTAACTGTCTGTCCTGCCCTTCACACNGAGGTCCCCTGAGGACAGGTCAAATCCTGGGGAACCCCAAGGATTTGCCTGCCCTGGGAATGACACGTATGTAAGCCACAGCACTCAGAGTACATGCATTCCACGAGAGTGTGATGAGCCCCCTTTCCCAGGTTTTCTGCAGCTCCTGCAGAAACATCTAGGCCAGTGTCGCTTTTCTGCACTGGAGTTTAAGGTTGAGTCTAGGCCTCCTCGTTAGCCCATGAACTTTGGATAGACTTGATTCTGAGACTCCCCAGGGAACAGCCCATTCTTTCCCAGCTGGCTCCTCCCTTCATTCCTCATTCTTCCCTGCTTNTCAAGCCCGGCAGCGGCATATCATCGCTGGGCGCCACTGCCCCCTTGTGGTCAATATTCACAGCGAAGTACCGTTTCCTGTCCCTCCCTGGGTTGAGATGTGTATAAGAGACAGGTGTGTGTGTGTACCTATGTCAGGAGACAATCTCATTCCCAGGCACTGTCCACTTTGTTTGGGTTTTGAGCCAAGAAGTCAAACTAGGCTAGGCTGTCTCTATCTTCCTAGTGCTAGGATTACAACCTAGCCACACCACCAAGCTGAGCTATTTTGTACATGGGTGTTCGGAATGAAACGAAATCTCTTTACCTACAGAGCTGGCTCCTCAGCCTCTGTTCTGCTATGCTTTCAACAGCTACACGTTCCTTCACTCCTTCATAGGCCCAAGGGGTCGACCAGGTGCTCAGGAAATCTGGGCTCCAGGGTAACCCGTGCCCTTCCCAGAGTGTGTGGCCAGGCAAATCTCTGACGCTGTTGTCCGATTTTCATCCACGATGTAAGGAGTGTAGTTCAAAGACTGACCCCTACCTCCTAGAAGTGGAGCCCTTTCTTCAAAGAAGTTTGTTTTTCCTAAGACAATGTCTCTCTGTGTAGCCCAGGTTGGCCTTGAGCTCAAGATTCCCCTGCGTCATCCACCTAGTGCTATCTTCAAAGGAAACCCGAAATAGCTCAAAATAACCAGGCAGGGTGGAGCAGGCATGTAACCCCAGCCTGTGGGGAGGCTGAAGCAGAAGGATCATCGTTAAAAGTTCAAGGGCAGCCTGGTCTACATAAGGAGTTCTAGGCTTCAGAACAAAGACCCTTCTCAAAGGAGGAAGGGGAGGGGAGAGGGAGAGAAAGAGTAGAGGGGGAAGAGAAAGGGAGGAGGGGAAGGAAGCTGCTCACAATACAGAACCTCTGAGGATGGGGTCCTCTAAGGAGGACAGAGAAGACTGGGTGCCCAGTCCGTTCCCTCGNGGGTTCCCGATGCCACCTGGAGCCCAGTGAGCAGCCCTACAGGGTCCGTTCTCTCCTGATTGAAATTTTAATCTTCCAAGAAGGGACAATGGTGGATGAGAAGCTCTCTGTCCGCACGGTGCCCGGGAATAGA
Source organism: Neotoma lepida (assembly GCA_001675575.1). Classification (NCBI taxonomy): domain Eukaryota; kingdom Metazoa; phylum Chordata; class Mammalia; order Rodentia; family Cricetidae; genus Neotoma; species Neotoma lepida. The sequence continues at coordinate 185,296 of LZPO01107962.1, read as the reverse complement.
GAGCATGGTCCAGGCTGGTTGNAGCGAGGGGCTCCAGAGCTTTTGAGCGGGAGCTAAATGTGGTATTTGAGGGACCCAGGGATGGGGGTGACTCCTCCAGCATCAAGCCTAGCTCAGGAAACGAAGGGAAGACTACAGTGAGTCAGTCACGTGCCAAAGGAAGGCTGAGGCACTTCTGAGTGGAAGGGCGGGATCTGAGAGGGGGCTGGGAGGTTGGGACATCTAAGAATTTCCCCTTGAAGCCAAGTCTCCAGGCTCACCTCCATAGATCTCAAGCCCGGCAGCGGCATATCATCGCTGGGCGCCACTGCCCCCTTGTGGTCAATATTCACAGCGAAGTACCGTTTCCTGTCCCTCCCTGGGTTGGNGCTCTTTGGTTGGGGCTAGGACAGGAGAACTAGGGATATTTCTGTCCCTGACTTGATTATCCGCCTCAAGCCAGTCCTCTCAGAATAGGAGCATGCCCAGTTCCCACTGGTGATTGGACATGGTGTGTCCTGGCTATGGTGCAGAACATCTCTGAGCCTCCCCGTCTTGGTCTTGTCCTCCCAGCTTCCCTGGTGTGCTGCTCCGAGGGCTCTGGAGCTCCCCTGGTATAAACTCTGGCGGGAATACACACACCCAGAGCTGAGGTGGGCTGAAAGGCTGTCCCTGGGGAAAGCTGAGCCAAGCAGTTTGAGGGAGACATGCATAGAAAGGAGAGTAAGTGGGAGGAAACCGTGGGGGTGGAAAGCCCCAGAAGCAGTCTTTGGATTTTGTCAGCTCGTTCTTCCACAGGACCATGTCACCTCAGCCCACCCCATCCTGTCATTGTCAGGGCGTGGTGAAAGCCAGCCACTAACATGGCTCCACCGAGTGGGTGTCCCTGCTGGTCCTGGCTGATCCTAACNGATCCTGGCTTGGTGGATTCCTCCTCCCTGGNACCTTTGCTGGCTTCCCTCAGCCCACACAGTCAAGTTCAAACGCTTTTGTCTGGCTGCTCCTTATTTGTCTCACCTTACTGCTTCCTCTATCTTTGTGACACATTCTTTAGGGTCACATTCTCTCACAAGGCCTTGGAGCTTCCTGCCTGGGTGTCCAGCCTTTCGTTCCTTCTGCTCAGTGTGTCCACCCCAGATCCTCTCTGACTGTTCACATCCAGCTCACTGGCGTGGTCCACTTATTCACGGGTATTTTACCATGGACTGCCCTTACTGTGGATGCATAGACGACATGTCCTGCAGCATGGAGCGTGTTCACACNGAGCTGATGATGCACGAGGTCATCGACAAGGCTAACTACCGGGTTACGAGGACCTGGGAAATTGGAGAAATGCTTGGAGAGAGAGAGAACCAGTTTCTTTCCAGACATAGGCCCAAATTCCTCATGGATGTAGTTGTAGTTCTCCAGNATCCTTAAGAGTTGTGTGTGTGTGTTTCTGTGTTTGGATCTCCCTGGTGCCTAGTGATATTTCTCCAACAATAGCTAGATTAATAAATTATTCTTATTCCGATGAACAAGAGAAAAGAGACTAGATTACTTGAGTTCAAGAGACCCAGGGGAAATGCTGGCACAGCCCACGCAGGCCTTAGGAAATTAAAATTACAGGTGCTAATTACCTGTCCCTGAGTGAGAGAGCAGTTGAGAGTTAAAGGAATGAAATATTTGCTGCAGGAAGAGAAAGGGTAGAAAGTAAAGATATCCACGTGCCTTCTTTATCTTTGTAACCCCAGAATCTAGACCAGAGCATTTGGATCTCTGAAATTATAACTGAGTTATCAANAAAGTTGAGTGTGAAATATTGGTTTCACTTTGGAACCCAAAGGTCAGCAAACAGGAGCAAACTCATTTGAAAGAGTCACATTTGCAACATCACCACCTTGTGGCATTNCTCATAAATTACAGGCTAAACAGGAAGGGTTCCCTACAGAGCTTGTGCCAAGTGCTTTCCTGCCAGGTTCTTCTTTAATCTAACCTGGTGATTCTCAACCTTCCTAATGCTGCAACCCTTTAATACAGTTCTTCATGTTGTGGTGACCCCCAACCATAAAATGTTTTCATTGCTATTTCATGACTGTAATTTTGCTACTGTTATGAATCACAATATAAAATATCTGATAAACAGGATGTGATATATAACCCTGGTGGGGTCAAGACCCACAAGTTGGGAACCATTGCTCTAAGGTCTTAGGAGGTAATCTTAGGTCACTTCCAAGCATCTCCTTGTAGTGCACAGAGGTCTCCCACCCCTTTAAAGTCCAAAATGGGCAATATTAGGTGTTAACACTTAAGCTTCTAAAGCTCCAACTGTTTGCAGCTTTAGGGTCAAAAGTGTTTTCAACGTGGGATCCAAGGAAGGTCTTGAGGGGTCATTTGTCAAAATACATGAATGGCTACAAATGTGTACCCATCCAGTCCTTTGGTTAGACTCCCAAAGACATCTGTGACTCCAAGAAATTATAGAAATCTCTATTCTGGAGTGACATAGACCCAAGCTCACCAAAAGGATGGAAAGGGCTTATTTAGTCTAAAGAACTGAGATATAGACACAGTGAAGATTATATAATACTCCCTCAAAATGGTAAAGATTGGATCCCTCTATTTTGTTTGCTTGCCTGTANTTACAATTTATTATATTTGATTGATTGATTGATTGACTGATTGACTGATTGATTGTGTATGAGTGTGCATGTGTGTGTGAGTGTGCCAGAGCACATGAGTGGAGACCAGAGCACAATTTTCAGGAGCTGGTCATCTCCTTCCATCATGCGGGCCTCTGACATCGAACTCAGGTCTTGAAGATTGGCGGCCAGCATCTTTATTGAAAAAACCGTCTCTGGTCATAGTCAGGCCTGCTTCCCTGCTCTTGACACCGCCCACCCCCAGACTTCTCCCCACCCCCACCACAGGAATACAAAGAAAATACTAACTTCCTTAGCAGATGAGTGACCATCTGTCCTTCCAATAGTTTATGGAGGAAAGGAAGGATTTTATAGCCACCCAGAGACTGATTAATCCAAATTAGCCAGAGGTGAAGGAATCAGGTGGTTGAGATAACACTGTTTAATAAAAACAGCCTCCTCATTTGTCTCCAGATCGGGTGTCGGGGCTGGCTTGAGAAGTTGATGAATGGGTTAGTTATGGTGTGTGCTGGGGAAAAGTGCCTCCTTGATTGCTCTCTATGTGGCAAAGCACAAACCTACCTTTTTTCTCTAGTTGTCTGGCCCTTCTCTCCAAGTCAGGCCAGCAAGGCTTTCTTTCCGCTTTCCTCTGGAATTTAATGTCATTTCAGCAAGCTGACTGGACCGGGTCTCATCATGCTTTCTCCTCCCACACCACACCCAGCGACCAGCTGTTTGGGGGTCTCCTTGTTTTGTTCCTTCACAGGATTTTATTTATCAACTTGCTGAGGATGTTGGACATCACTCTCTCTCCTCTCTTCTTCCCTTATGTAAAGGTTTCCTCACACCCTGTGGTGAGCCAGGCCTTTGATGATGAGGGGGGGCGGTGGAGGTCAACAAAAGCTCAGGGCCTGGGGGCTGGGGAGATGGCCGGTAGGCAGAGTACTTCTCTTGCGANTAGAAAGACCTGGTTACAGATCCCCAGCACCCATGTAAAAACTGAGGTGAAACATGTCTGTAACCCCAGTACAGGAGATGGACACAGGTGGACTCCCAGAGCTCAGTAGCTGGTCAGTCTGGTCAGTCTGGCTGAACCAGCAAGCTGGTTGAGAGATCCTGTCTCCAAAAGTACAATGGAGAGTGAGCGAAATGTCAGCATTTAGCCTCTGCACACACTTGTGCCCACATATGCATCCACACACATGAACAGGTACATATCACACACACACACTCCACAAAGCATAAGAATTTTCTCAGAAATTCTTAGGTGTTATCAGGGTATTCAGGGACAATTGTGCAGGTTGTTTACTGCACAAAGATGCCTAGCTGCCACTTTGCTGGCCATACCTTGGAGTGTGTGTGTGTGAGTGTGTGTGTGTGTGTGTGTGTGTGTGTGTGTGTTGGGGGATGTTCATTAGGAAGAAGAGTAACTTTGTCTACCTGTAAAAAAGACACCCGACAGATCAGAAACAATACCATCCCCAAATCCCAAAGTTTTCTTTTCTTTTTTCTTCTTTTCTTTTCTTTTCTTTCCTTTTCTTTTCTTTTCTTTTCTTTTCTTTTCTTTTCTTTTCTTTTCTTTTCTTTTCTTTTCTTTTCTTTTTTCTTTTCTTTTCTTTT
>LZPO01107962.1:161035-179177 GCA_001675575.1 Neotoma lepida | reverse complement strand
ATCCATCCATCCATCCATCCATCCATCCATCCATCCATCCATATGTTTAAAAAGTTTACTGTCTTAAACAGTGCTGTGTGGACCACTCAGTTTGATTGATAGGAGCCCTGTTACTCAGTTTATACTAAGGAGCAAAACTTACATTCTGAAGCTACAGATAATAGCTGTGCCTTGGTGTAGGGACATGGGATAGGCTAAAAACAATAAGATCTGAGGGCAGGAGAGATGGCTCAACATTTAAGAGATGTATTCTTCTGAGTTTGATTGCCAGCACCCATGACAAGCAGCTGACAACTGTCTAAAACTCTAAGATGCAAAGTCAACTCATATTTTATTTGGAAGCATATGAAATGTCCAAAAGGTTCCACTCATTTTCTTGATTGCTAATTGATGTAGGAGGATTCAGCCCACTGTGGGTGGTGCCATTATGAGGCAGGTGGTCTGGGGCAATGACTCACATTAGAAGACCAAGAGAAGCCTCTGTCTTGTCCCAAAAACCAATGGTGTGAGGCACAGTAGTTCCTAAGAGGTAGAGGTAGCTGCGTGGGCGACAACACAGTAGGATCTGGTGGGAGGCATGATTTTAGATAGAGAAACCAAGATTCTAAAAGATTGATATTTATGCAATGTCTGATACATCATTATTCCTGGAGACAGAGTGGGGAAACTTTTCTTGGTAGGGAAGAGAAGCCCCAGAAGATATCTGTGAGGAAAGGAAGTCTTTTAGGTGGCTACAGGTGAAGAGGGGTCAACTACTCAGGGTGGTATTATCTTCTTGGTGAGATTATACAGACACTCCTACATCATCCATCATGGTTGAAGAGTCCGGAGCTAGATAGAGACTGACTGATTCATTCTTCTCTTAAAGAGAAAGGACTCCAGAAAACATGACACAGCACAGAAAGGGAGGGGTGGGGTGCCTAATCTTGTTGTCAACTTGACACACTCAGGAAGAGGGAACCTCAATTGAAGTATTGCCTCTAACAGATTGACCTGTGGGGCTTTACTTGATTGCTAATTGATGTAGGAGGACCCATCACTGTAGGAGCAGTAGGAGCAGCACTGTAGGAGATGTAGGAGCAGTGCCATCACTAGGCAGGTGGGCCTGGGTTGTAGAAGAATGGTAGCTGGGCAGAAGTGAATGAGGGAATCACTATATGGCATTCTCCTGTGACTTCTGCTTCTGTTCCTGCCTCCAGGTTCTTGCTTTGGGTTTCTGCCTTGGCTTCTCTATAAANTGAAGTCAACTCTTTTCTCCTCAAGTTGCTTTTGCTCATAGTATTTTATCACAGCAACTGAAAGCTAACTAGAATGGGGGCACAGGGTCAAGACTGACTTTCTGGGTGGGCAACTTGGGTAGCTGCATGCGGCCCCATAGTCAGACAGCTTAGATTCACACTCTTGTCATTTTGGAGAGATTGATCTCAGAAGAAAGGGAAAAGGGATATATTTTATACTGTTCCTCACATTGTCCTCTGCTTTGTGTAAGGGACACCATTTTCATTGTACACTGGATCCAGTAAATTCTGTAGCTGGCCCTGGATAGATGACAGTTCTAGTAGGTGCACTGGGAGAACATTCTGGACTCACAGATCTTTCTGTGGCAGGATTTGATGGCTGCATCTTCTTGGAGTCAGGTCAGCAGTGTCTGAAGCATGGGCATTTTGGCTTTATTGCATTCTGTGCCCAGGCTGGCAGCTGGTCTCTCCACGTTTTTTTTTTTTTTTTTCCTGCTGCAACAGCCGTTGCCTGCTGTCATGGACTGTTTGATTATCCAGAGCACTGTGGATCTTATTATATCTCAGTTTTGCCCCTGCAGTTCATCCCCTGGTTCTTAAATTACCTACTAACAAGTTTTGCTTTCCCTGCTGTGGAGAACTCTAGCCCTTTCCCTGGTCCTTGTCCCCTGCCGTGTGCCCCCCCCCCCAGCCTCTCTGCCTATCTTAGCCACTAAGACTCCTGGCTGCTGCTGCACACCTGTGTATCCTTTCGCTAGGGAAGCTTTGATGAAATGCCATGTCCTACAGTGGTCAGCGTCCAGCTCCTGTCTTCTTCCAGCTCATCCTCCCCGATACCTTAGCCCTCACTTCAGAGTTGAAGAGGACTCAACTTTTTAAAATTTTTTTTAAATCAGTCTTCATTTTGACCCCCAAGCAGCTATTGTTTGTGGTCTTTGGCTTTCTTTCTTCTCTCCCAAACCATCATTTGTCCTGTCAGGGTCATCCTTCTGGATGACCATTCCATCCTCTTCGTGTGACAGGCGGCCTTTTGCATGACACTCTGAAATTTCTGACAGAATTTGATTCATTCACTCATGCAATTTTCTTCCTTCCATGCCAACCGAATTCTGGAATGTTCTTGAGTTTAAGAGAGTGTCATCATCACCATCTCTTTGCTTAGCTTATCTCCATTAGGGAATTTCCTTCCTTCTGGAAAATTTTTTAATAAAATCACCAGTAAAACCATGTTGCCTTTCTGCTGAGTTCTAGCTTTGTGAGGTCTTTTCATATTTTATTTTTTTCTTGGCCCCCTCACTAGCAAGCTCATCTTCCTGAGAGTTATTTCCAGTCATCTGATTGTATCTTTAAGGCCAGATACTTCCTGAGGGAGATGTTTACTTCAAGTCCTGATCCCTCTAAAAGATAGCCTTGCTGCCTTGACATTCTGTTCTTGGTGGGATGCCTTTATATTTTGGTAACTTCGCCCTTATGAAAACTGGAAAGATTTGTATAAACAGATACACCATCAACAGCTCACCACTGACCCTGCTTTAATAGTTCATCATTTCTCTTCAGATGTGATATGTGCTTTTTGGCTGGATAATTTGGAAGCAGGTCACGGAGCTATGCCAGCACTTGCCTCCACATTTCATTATGAATGCCCAGTCACTAAGGTAGAACACCGATACAAACAACCTCAAGGACTAAAACACAACTGCTGTTAAAACATCTAGATTTGCCCCCAAGATGAACCTGAAACTTTTAATGATTTCTTGATTATGCGCCCATGTGTGTTCACATGCTGTGGATGGCAAAGCTCACTCTTTGTTGCTGTCCTTGGGTGCCTTCCAAGTTGTTTTGTTGCAGTTATTTAATTACTTTAATGCCTGGGCATGCGTGTGTCATAGCATTTAGAGGTCAAAGGGCAATTTGTGGGATTCAGGTTTGGCAGTCAGTGCCTCTATCTGAGCAATCTTACCAGCCCCCACCTTGTTTTTTTGAGATAGCGTCTTTCACTAGCCTGGAATTCACTGATGTGGCTAGGCTATTGGGCAAACAGGTGCCTGGGATCTTCCACTTTCTGTCTTTTCAGCAGTAGGATTTCATTACAGCCAGCTGCTGCTGTTTCTTCTCCTTCTCCTTCTTCCTCCTCCTCCTCTTCTACGTGAATTCTGGGGACCAAACTCATGTCTTCATCCTTACACAGAAAGCACTTTACAAGCTGAGCTATCTCTCTGGCCCTTTGATTCTTTCCTTTTAATTCTGAAAGGTCATTTTAAACGTCTGCACAACCTGTTAGTTAGTCCCTTGATATTTTCCACTCTCCTCAAGGGGAAGAAACTAGTAAATGCATTACTTCCGAGCAGGCAGCACACAACCACATATACCCAGGGCTCCTTGTGAAAATCAAGCAAGGGATGCAGTTCCATCAGGGAGAGTTTGCCTAGCACACACAAAGCTCTAGGTTTGAGCTTGAGTGCTGCAAAACCAACCAAGCAAGCAAGCACGGAAAAAGAGAAATCACAGAATTCTAGGCTAGCATTCCTTCCTCAGCAGAGTGGACAGTATCATCACAATTTGTCAGTTTGGGATTCTTAATCCCCCCTCTGTTAGATATGGCTGCTTCTCTGCATTCATTTCTTGGCCGCCTTCTGTGGCATCTCCAAGGTCACGCACTGTTACATTACTAGTCTTTCCCAGAACATCTAAGTCCTGTCCACGCATTTCCATTCTAACCATGGACTCATGATTTCTCCGTGGACCAGTGTNGCTTGGGTGACTCTGTCATCTTGTATTGAGTGTCATTTGGATTGAATTTGGTCTCACAAGAGTTCTTCAAGAAGAGCTCATGAGAATAATTTTCTTCAAATTCTTAAATGTTTGGATTTAAGCTAGATGTGACAATACTTATAGTATAGTCTCAGCACTCACTCAGGAGACTGAGGCAGGAGAATCTGGAGTTCAAGACCAGACTGGACTGCAGAGTGAGGCCCACCAGGATTATAAACGTGCACCACTGTGCCTGACTTTTCACATGGGTGCTGGAAATTGAATTCAGATTTATGCTTATCTTGATGTGGTGGTTTAAATAAAATGGCCCCCATAGGCCCATAGTTAGTGGCACTATTAGGATGTGTGGCCTTGTTGGAGTAGGTGTGGTGTTGTTGGAGGAAGTATGTCACTGGGGGCAGGCTTTGAGGTCTCAGATGCTCAAGTGGCCAGTGTCTCTTCCTGCTGCCTGTGGAGCCAGATGTAGAACTCTCAGCTACCTCTCCAGTACCGTGTCTGCCTAAGTGCCACCATGCTCACCACCATGACAATAGTAGACTAAACCTCTAAACTGTAAGCTACCCCCAATTGAATGTTTTCCATTGAATTCATTTGAAGATGTTGAATTGAAACTCTTCAGTGGCAATTGGAGAGATGCCATGGTCATGCCATGCGTAAGACAATTGGCAAGCACTTTACCAACCCAACTATTGCCTGAAATCCCTATTTCCTCTAACTCTTCAGGTGGTTCTTTCTTATCCTTATCTTATGACTGTCACACATACATTCACTACTCAACACCCAAGGAGGTACTTAGCATGATCTGGACTCTCTCTCTTTCTGTCTCACTTTCCTCCCTTCCTCCTTCCCTTCTTACCTTTCATTATAGGAATTGACTCACAGGATTGAGGGAATGGGAAGTCCCTAATTTTTGAGGCAGGTCTATCAGCTGGAAATGTGAGCAGGAGTCAAGGTTGCTATCTTGAGTCTAGAGGCTAATTCCTTTTTCCTCTGGGGAGCCCAGGATTTTATCTTAAAGCCTGAATTGATTGAAAATGAGTCAAACTACATTATGGTACCAAAAGTCTACTGATTTAAATGTTAATTATATATCTCTCTACCTCATGATAACAAGTAGACTAACTAATTGAACCTCACAACCTATGTAAACTGGCATATTAACCAGCACAGACCTTGAACCTTTTATATCACCATTCCTCAGTTTTTATTATCTGTAAAATGGGTCTATTATTGGGCCTTCCTATAAAGGTTGTTATGGAAACACAACTGGACCCACATATAAACTACATACTAATAGCACTAGGCAAATTGTAAGCATACAACAAACAGAAGCTGCTCTTGTTTTATGTAGATAGTCCCTCGGAATCTACTCCACTGTCTTCCATGAACTCCAGCCTCTCTCTGTCCGTGTTATAAATGACGGAGAGTTAAAAGAAATAGGTGAATTCCTGGAATCTCTTGCAGCTAGCATGACTTAGGCTGAGAAAGAAACCAAAACAAAAANCAAAAACCAGTCATTGATGGAAGAAGGAAGTAAACAAAACTAACTGAGCAGATATGGTTACCAGAGCCAAGAGGCTAGGTGCTGGCTACTGGTCCTCAGCTTTGTGAGCTCACACCAGGCTGACAGCAGAAGCTTGCAGCTTAGAGGTGTGATCTTCAACCATTAGCCTCAAAGTGAGCCCTGTCATTTAGTCCACCTGTGAGCATCTCAGCCGTATGTTAAGTTTAATTGTTAATTGGGCATGGTGGCATATGTTTGTAAGCCCAGAAATCTAGAGCAGTAGGGAGGCTGCTGTGAGTCTGAGGTCAGCCAGGGCTCTGGAATCTCTTCAACAGGAACTGGCTGAGAGAGACAAGATGTGGAGAGGTGCTAGGATGAGCTAAGTAAGGATAAGAGGAAGTGTCCACCAACAGCCAGCCAACTCCCAGGGACACAGGGCTCAGCACCAGCCACACTGGTTTTCTCGCTTTGAATTGACCACAGTGTGGACCAGATAGTTCTTCTAGATTGGGACTCTTGTGAACTCAGTGCCTTGCCTGTGGCTGTTGCTCAGCCCCAGGTTGGTGTCTGTCTCCTAGCAGCAATGGATCAGCCATCTTTTATCACTTTGTAATTTTTATAGCATTAAGCCCATGGGTACATTTTAAAGGGGCATCGTAAACAAATACATTTCTCAAATGAGGACACAGACTGTATGTTCTTCATCATTAGACAACCAAAGTGGCCTGGGATCCTACCCTGGACCACTCCTCATTATGCTTCTGTTTCAGGAGAGTGACCCAAAAGAGGAGTGTATGACACTGTCCCTAGTGCTGTAGATGGACCATGGGCCTGAGCTGGCTGGGCTGCTGGGTGTTGATATCATAACAAGCCCCAAGTTGAGGGTTAAGAAAACAAGAAGAGATTGACAGCCCAGGAGACATAGAGACAGACAGCACATGACTATGGAGGCAGCAACAGCTTGTGGAAGGGAAGCCCTTCTTCGGGGCTGTTAATAGTTGTGGTGACCCGGAATAACGATGTACTCAGGTAACCTCAACACTGGAAAATGAAGCAATAAGAGCTGTGAGTTCGAGGCCATCCTAGGCTATCTAGTGAATTAGAGGTCGTTCTGGGTTACAAAACAAGACTGTTTCAAACAAAAACAAGGTTAATTAGAGTAAAGTAATATTAAAAATTAAAAACGGAACAAGAATCTAGACACAGCTTTGTCTTTATCAAGTGCTTACCATGTACATTTCTCATGACTTTATTTTAGCTTCCCAACAAATATAGGATTATTAATCTCATATTACTTATGAGAAAATGGAAGATTAAAGAGATTAGGAGACTTTTCTAGGCTCCTGGTAGAGCTTGATTCAAAGCCACAGGCTGTGGGACCCAAGCCTGATCCATGAGGTGCTCTGCACAGAAAGAAATTGAAATTAGTTTGGAAAACAATATGCTTTGAAGATTCTAGGTTATTCAAAGTGCATCTGAGTGTTTTCTTAGTCTGTCTTTTGTTACAGGACTTTCCAGAGCCTTCACTATGTGTGCTGCTGTAGTTTGTGAGCCTCCAAAAATGGGAGCAATTTGTCAGTGCTTTGCAAACTTGGGTTACTAAACACACTTCTCCCAGAGCATTTTGGGAAATCCTAACTTAGTTGGATACAACAAGCTGAGAGTCTGACAGAAAAGGTTGGAGTATGGCTGAGCCACATGTCCTGGACTGTGATGGAGGAGGAGGAACCAATTTTGAGGCACTGGTGTCCCCAGTCTTACCTCTTCAGGAATTATGAAAATAGGAGGGGAAGCAGGTAGCAATTATAGCAAAGGAGCTGAAGATGGACAGGGCAGATCAGTTGGTAGAGTGCTCACCAAGCACTCATAAGGCCCTAGGTTCGATCCCCAGTACTGCACAAGCTGGATGTGGTAGCAAATGCCTGTCATTCTGGCACTTGGGAAGAGCAGAGAGGAGGATCAGGAGTTCTATCAAAAGATGATCCAGGTCATCTTTGGCTACAGAGTAAGTTTGAGGCCAGCCTTGGCCACATGAGACCATGTGGAGGAAAAAGGAGGAGAAGGAGAAGAGGAGAAAGAGGAAGAGGAGGAGCATGAAAGAGGAAGAAGAGGGAGTAGAGGAGGAGGGGGAGGAGGAAGAGGAAAAGGAAGACACACATAGAGGGCTGGAGAGAGACCCGTTGAGAGACGGCCCTGGACGAAGAAGACAGGGCCTTTGCTTTCCTGTAGTGTCTGGGCCCCTTCACTTATGCCCCTGGACGAAGAAGACAGGGCCTTTGCTTTCCTGAGGTGTCTGGGCCCCTTCACTTATGCCCCTGGACGAAGAAGACAGGGCCTTTGCTTTCCTGTAGTGTCTGGGCCCCTTCGCTTATGGCCCTGGAAGAAGAAGACAGGGCCTTTGCTTTCCTGTAGTGTCTGGGCCCCTTCACTTACACAGATGAAAGTTCGTGGCTCCTTGCTCAAAAATCAAGAGAAAATACCACCACAGGAACAAACCAGAAAGCTCTTTCCTTTCTTAGGCACTCTTGAGCTGTCGTGGTGTTTTTGCTATTTAAAGCCCTACTGTGTAAAGAATCACAGTGGTGACCAATGATTAGCTGCTCTTTGTATTCTGTGATAGCGGTTTGAAATGTAGGGCACTGATAATACACCAAGGGCAGGAACTTTTGGAGCATAGAGCTCATGGGAATGGGCAAGTGGCATGTCCACTAAGCCAGTCCTGGCTGCAGGACAAGACTCTTGAATGGATGGTACAGTCTTCAAGCAGCTGACTTTGTGCACTTGCCATGGAACTGTCGGGTGCCTGACATTTGCAGTATCTCCCACAGGAGTTCCATACATGCTTTGATCACTAGAGTGCACCTCTGCAGGACTATAAGGACCACTTCATTCACTAGAGAAAGAGGAGTCAGCAAGAAAAATGTTTCCCTTGCACTTTACCAGCTGTAGATGTCACTGTTTATAGTAAGGAAAGCTATACTGACTGAGCTCTCTCCCAGCCCAAACAGGTTTCTTTAGGAACCAGAATCTTGGCATTAGCAAGAAGCCTGGAGTTCGTTTTCCTAGACAGGTGATTCCCCTCCAGAGATGAGTAGCTCCTTGCTCAGATTCCCATGCTGACCTTCTATTGGAGCCGTGACTGAAACTCAAGTGCCTGATAGCCCAGCACAGAACACCTAGAGCACATTGCTACCCCATTTTTTCCCATCTTGCTGTCTGACAGACCGTCATCCCAACATGAACAAAGGATTTGGTTTTTGGTTTTGTTTTTAGAACTTTGCCTGTGTCAGACATCCAACGGTGCTCTTAGGCAGAGAATTATCATTGCCATTTTATAGATAATAAGATCAGGGTGGGGGCTGTAGAGATGGCTGGGCAGGTTAGTGCAATGGTTGCTCTTGCAGAGGACCTGGGCTCAGTTCCCAGCAGCCACATGGTGGCTCACAACCATCTGTAACTCCAATTCCAGGGGACCTGATGCCCTCTTCTGGCCTCTGTGGGCACCTGCAGTTATGTGCACACAAAGACACACACACACACACACACACACACACACACACGTGTACATATACTTAGAATAAAAAGAAACATTTCAGGATTTGAACACAGCTCTGCTAACCTCCAGATTCCCAGTATATAAGAATACCAGACCTTGCCTCCTTTTGTTCCAGCTTCTTCTCCTTCCCCTGGAGTCCCTCAAGAGCCAAGCATATCCATTCCCAGCACAGGGTACATTCCATTGAAACCCACCTTCCATCCAGCTGGTCACTTCCCCTCTTTCTGTGTTTATCAACACAAATAGCTTGACCTCCTGCCATATTTGTTTATTGGAGAGCTACCTTGACCCAAGTCTCCAAGGGCCCTGCCTCTGTCCTGGCTGGCTTCCTCAACTTCCCCTTCCCCCTTCACACAGCCCCCAGCAAAGCCCGTCTACAAATGCGTCACTCACTTGTTTACTGGCTTTTCCTGCCTGGCCCAGGGTTCCGCGGTTTCTTCCCTGAGAGGTTCTCCTGAGGTGAGCTTTGATCTCCAGAGGGGAAGAGTGATGCTCAGAGTCAGTCAGCCTGTGACTCACCCTGTGAAAGAAACCAGAGAGGATGCTTGTGACCGCTGCATCCTTCCTTTCCTAGGGTCAGAAGTGTGACAGAAATGAAAACCTTACAAAGCAGAGGTGACTGCCCCCAGATCTTTCTCCACGGTGTTAGGAGAATGAAATATGAAAGGAATATGAAATTAATGGGTAGTCACTGCACAAAAATCCAGAGTTAAATCTTAAAGTGTTTTGAGTTGCATAGCTTCCTTGGGACAAGGCTGTATGTGGAGACACTTGAATGTATATTGTGATTAGAGAACAGACCAGAGAAGTTTCTAGAACTCTGTACAAAATACCATCCCATGAGGGAGCCACTTATTTGTGGTTTCTGGTGACATTTTGGTCCTCAGAATTCATAGGAATATATGAAAAGGCCACTCTTGGCAGAGACGCACATGCACAGTGGCAGCTAGGTTCCTGATGAGAAACATAAAAGGTCTAATAACAGGCTACTTGTAAGTGGGAGGGAGCAGGTAAGAGAACCACCTTGGTGGCCCAGGACTGTAATCCTACTTACTGAGGAGGGTGAGGCAGAGGGATCTCGAGTTCAAAGCCTGTCTGGGCTGCAGTGTGAGTTCAAGGCCAGCCTGGAAAACTTAGTATGACTCTGTCTCAAAAATGAAAACTGTGGCCAAGGAGATAGTGCAGCCCTAGTCTAGTCCTTAGCACCCACAGGAAATCTGGGTATGGTGGCATGAACTTGTCATCCCAGTGCTGGGGAGGCAGAGACAGGAACATCCCTGGGGCTCACTAGCCAGCCAGCCTTTCCTGGTCAGGAAGTGCCATGTCCCAATGAGACCTCTCTCTCTTTTTTTTTTACTTTACTGGCTTACTAGTGTTGCAAGCAAGCGTTAGCTCCATAGGCCTGTGCTCCTTTTCTTATTCCCTCTGCCAGTAAAAAAAGTGTGACACGTAAGTTAATGTCTGGTCTCCACACATATGTGTGTGCACACATATATGAACACATACATAACAGAGAGAGGGGAGAGAGAGAGAGAGAGAGAGAGAGAGAGAGAGAGAGAGAGAGAGAGAGAGAGAGACTGAAGGCAGAGAAGAAACACCTCTCTGAGACACTCCCTTAGCACTGGCCTGCTGGTTGGCTGGTGCTCTATTGAAATTCTGTTGCCTCCTGACTATGTCACTGAAAGACAGAGAATTTTTATGTCCCCTTTCTTATTTTTCCCTCTTTCACACGAACGTATGTGTGTGCATGTTGACACATGTGTGGGCACACATGAGAGGGTACGTGTTCCTATGTGAATATGGAGACCCAAGGTCGATTTGAGAATTATAATACTTAATTG
Organism: Neotoma lepida; assembly: GCA_001675575.1. Taxonomy (NCBI): domain Eukaryota; kingdom Metazoa; phylum Chordata; class Mammalia; order Rodentia; family Cricetidae; genus Neotoma; species Neotoma lepida. The sequence goes on along the minus strand of LZPO01107962.1, from coordinate 168,266 downwards.
ATCTTTCACTTCATTAATTGGGACTGAGTCTTTCAATCAAACCCAGAACTGGCCAAAATAGCTAGTCTCTCTAGCCAGCTTCCTCTGGGGATCCTCTGTGCCCAACCTTCCCAGGCTGGAATTCCAGGCGGCATGTTGCACCCACCTAATATTTACATGGATTCTGGCCTCTTTGCCTCCTGTGTGTGTGTTGCAAGCAAGCACTAGCTCTCTAGGCCTGCGCCGCTTTTCTTATTTCCTCTGCTCACAGCTCAGCTGGCACACATGAACACTTACTGAGCAAAGTGGCCATGCTTTAGTGCCTGTCTGCTGCATTCACTTTGATTGTTAATTGTTCTGTATCAATTGTTAATTGCTCTGTGTACAGAATATTTGAAACATATGCAGGTTGGGGATAAAGTCTGTTTGATCCCTATATACTTCCTACAGGTTAAGGAACAGAACATTACCATAGGGAACCTCTCTGAATGGTTCTCTAATTCAAACTTCCAGCCTCCTCCCCAGACGTAAGCAGCATCTTGATGTTTGTGCTAATCCATAACCTGTAGTCTTACTACCTGTTCCCAAAACAGTGTGTATTGATAGAAGCACAAATACAAATACAAATACAAATAAAAAGGTAATGTTTTAATAAAGGTACTTAGAAGTATGCGTGCGTGTGTGTGTGTGTGTGTGTGTGTGTGTGTGTGTGTGAGAGAGAGAGAGAGAGAGAGAGAGAGAGAGAGAGAGAGAGAGAGAGAAGCTGAACAGAGCCTCTGGGTAAATTGATTTCAGCTTCCTTAAGGATTTATAAGGACACCTGGGGTAGCATATGAATATGGTCATAAGCAGGTCACCATAGCTGAGCATCTAGTAGGACTGTAGTGTGGGTCAGGAACTGGGAGTCTAGGGAGAAAATATACACCCAAAAGCATGGCTCCATCTGCCCCCAACTTTCTTTCTTTTAAGATTTATTTTTAAGTTATGTGCATGCTGTATGTCTGAGTGTGGGTTTTTGCATGAGTATACAGTGTCTAAAGAGGCCAGAAGAGGGCACCAGCTTCCTTGGAGCTGGAGCTACCGAGGTTGTATACTGCCCAACATGGGTGCTGGCAACTTGAACTCAGGTCCTTTGCAAGCACAATGGATGCTCATAATCCCCTGAGCTATCTCTCCAACCTCAGCTCAAACTTTGTGCTTCACTCAGCCTAGTGTAAATTTCCGGAGCAGAGCAAAGCAAAGCACTTCTGCGGCGTGAAGTGAGATCCTCTGATGGGGCAGAAATCAAGCCAGAAACTGAGAAGAGTGGCATCCTCATCAGATAGATGGTGACAAGTCAAACTCTCTCAGCCAGACTCACCCAGGAATCTTGACCTCAGATCTGAAAAACTAGGTCGACAGCAGTAGGGTCCTGGTGATGACAGCTCTCCAAATATCTGCTTCTGTAATCTTGACAACTTGACCTGTGTGGTGTGGACTTGACCTTTATGGTGTGGGCAGCTGTTCTCACCATTACCATCCCCTGGGTATTTCTTTCATCCCTTCTGAGTTGAACTTGTGTATTCTGTATCTAATGACTGTCTAGTCCTTGATTTATCATCTGTTTGTTGTGGACCACATCCTCCAGTCATTTCCTGAGGAAGGGTGAGAGAGGAAATTAACCTGTTAAGACCCTGGAAATCCAGAGCTGTTGTCCTGTGGTACTTGTCTAAGTGCGGGGCTAAGTCAGGTGGATTGTTGGGGTTTTGAGGGTGTTTCTCTATTTATTTTTTATTCTCTATTTATTTCTGGGCATTACTATTCTGAAGCCATTCTGATTTTTAGACATCTGATATTCTACCTGATCATGTGTAGAACTGCTTTGCTTCTTCCAATTTGAAATTATACAATACTGTATGCACCTTCTAAATTTTCTTCTGTGTTCTATTATGCTGAGTACTTAGTGAGTTCTATTCTGGGAAAATTCATGCATTATTTCTATGATTTTTTTTCATTCCTGCTCTTTCTATCCTCTCCTTCCCTTTCTCTTTCCCTGTCTTCCAAACGAGGTCTCACTATGCAGTCCTGGCTGTCCTGGAATTCATTGTAGACCAGGCTGGCCTTGAACTCACAAAGATCTACCTGTTTCTGCCTCCCGAGGGCTGGGATTAAAGGTGTGTGGCACCACATCTGGCTTTTTTTTCTCTCTCTTTTCTAAGCTTTTCCACCATTTTAGTATTTGTCCTTCATGATTTGTCTTGCATTCTTTCACATTTGTTTCCTCTTAGTTTCTTTCTAGATAGTTTTGCTCTCGTGTGGGGTGGCAGTGGGTGGTGGTGAAAAGGAGGTTGAGATTTCTCCATGCTCTGCCTTCTCAGTTAGAGCTTTTCATTTCTCCTGTTATGTTCAAGAGTTCTGAGTGGCCTTTGAATGCTCCTGTTAAGATTTATCATCGTGGGGCTGGAGAGATGACACAGTGGCTTAGATCAATCGATGCTCTTGCAGAAGACTTGAGTTTGGTTCCCAGCACCCATGTTAGGGGACTTGCAACCACCTGTAACTCTGCCTCCAGAAGGAATGGGCACCCTCTTCAGGTAACTGTGCTCACATGCACACACACACACACACATACACACAAACTCGCACACACACACACATGCATGCACACACACACACGATTTAAAATAAAAATAAGCTAGGTGTGGTGGTGCATGCCTTAAATCCCAGCACTCTGAAGGCAGGAAGATCTCCATGAGTTTGAGACCAGCCTAGTCTACATGGTGAGTTCCACAACAGCCGGAACTATATAAAGAGACCCTGTCTCAAAAACAAAACAAACAAACAACAACAAAACCAAAATAAATAAATAAATAAAATAAAAATAAATCTTACAGTATATTATCTTGCTGAATATGATGGAGCACACCTTTAATCCCAACACCTGGGAGGCAGAGGCATAGATCTCTGAGTTCTAGGCCAGCCTGGTCTACAGAGCTGATTTCAGGACAGCCAGGGCTACACAGAGAAACCTGTTTTGAAAAACAAAACAAAGGATATATTATCTTGTTCTTGTTCCACAGATGTTCTTCATTCTCTTAAGGATATCAATTACAGGGTTTTGTTTGGTGAAATTTTGCTTCCTTATATAGCCTTTGCTTTTGCCAAGTTTCTTTCCTCTATTTGATGTTGTTAACTCACTTGTGTTAGAGTCTTGCCTCAGATACAAAATTTGGCTATATGCTCTTGACAATGAATGGGAAACTTAAAGACAGAACTGGAAGTCCTGAGCAGGTAGGTGGGGGCCTGTCAGCTTTGAGCTTCAAGCAGGGTCACCTTGCTGGGCCTCATGTTGAAAGGAACACCTAATATCTTTAGGTGCTATTCTCCATGTGCTCAGAGTACCCAGTGAATGGTTTTCCTGTGTCTTACCACAGGGTAAGGGGCTAGATGCTGAGGTCCTGGGAAGTGGGAGGAAATGGCTTATGAATGAAGGATCCCCAGAATCAATTTTATTTTATACCCTGTTTCTATGAGGACCACAAGAATGGGAAGTGGGAAGGGAACTGTTAGCTCATACCTACAAGATGTGTTTCCATGTTAGACACTAGGTTTTCGCTCATGCAGCCGAAGTCTTGGTTTACTGTGGTGGTGTAGGACTTGTTGCATGCTTCCATTTCTTACCAACACAACAGTGCACACCTTGCCTTAGCTCATCTACCACCCCCAAGATGCCAGCATGTTAAGCACTGGGGAGTTACTAGAACTAGGACCATTTTTTAGTTTATCAGTTAAGTAAATGGTATATAGAGACATTAAATTAACTGACTGAGGCCTGACAATTGTGAAGTGCCATAGTTGGGGTTCAGATCCCATTTGGTTTCAAAGCTTTGCATAGTCGTTGAGTTGACCAGGTCTCACTATGTAGCCCTGGATGACCTGGATATGACTCCATATGCAGACAGGCTGGCCTCAAACTCACAGAGATTCACCTGCCTCTGTCTCCCAACTGAAAGCTTGGACTAAAGCTGTGTTCTACCACACTGGTCCCTAAATGATGTATTTTTTTCCTAATAAGGAAATTCATGCTTATTATGCAGAGGCAGAAAATATATAAATGTTCAGGTTGAATGTTTAAAAATCAACCATAAGGCAACAAAAACTCTGGACCATAATTTATAACTCATGATAATACCAATGTCTGTTTGATTCTTCCCTCGTGTAGCTCATTCATGTTGGTGAAGTTATTTCCAACTGCAACGGGAATGCTATCTCCATCTGCACAGCACCAAGCCAAAGGCGACAGGCACAGTCAGGCTACAGGCTCTCAGTCAGGTGCCTGGATAGAGCACTGCTGATCGAAAGGGGGAGGGGGGCGGTGCGGAGAAACCATTCAGTACCATGGAGAGTTCCTAAGCATCTCTGGCTAGGNGCTCTTCCACGCTCTGAACTGCTTCCCCTCTGTGTAATATTAAGAGACCACGCACAGCTGGGGTTTGGGGTTTGGGGGTAGTCTTTCTTTGTCTCTGGAGATTGATTTCCTGACTCCATTCAAAGAGCTCTGTGAGAGTGGACACGGTTCTCTCTACTCTGTCTTTTCTCACACAGCCTTCCTCATTCCCCCTTAAGCTGGAAATGCTTGGCTGTTCCTATTTACTCTTTAATTTATTTGATCATTAATTTCTTCTAAAAGCTTTCTGAGCTCTATTTACCCTCACCCTCAATAACCCCCACCATTTCTCTGCATCTGTCTTGACATCATATGTACCACATTAGGTTATAATCATCTGATTGTTCTAATTAGCCTATGAATTTCTTGACTCAGGGACAGTGTCTCAATTTTCTTTGGTTCTAGTAAGCACTCATCAAATAATATAAAAATTAGACAAGGTCAGGTCTGGAGAGATGGCTCAGTGGTGAAAAGCACATGCTGCTATTGCGGAGTCCAGGGTTTGGTTCCCAGCATCCACCTGTAACTCCAGCTCCAGGGGATCCAGTGCTCCTGACCTCTGTGGGCACCTGCATACATGTGCTACACATGCTGCCTCACACATGAATAAATAACTTTCAAATAAATAATTGAAAGTATGCTTTAGTTAAATAAGGCCTAGGAAGATGGCTTGATGGTTGAAGTACTTTTTTTGCACAAGTATGAGGACCTGAGCTCAGATCCCAAGTAACCACATATAAACTGGATATAGTGGTATATGCCTGTAATTCCAGTGCTGTGGGGTAGAGACAGACAGGTCCCAGGGGTTGATGGCCACCCAGTCTGGCTGAATAAGTGAGCTCTAGGTTGAGTGAGCGACCTGGTATCCAAAAATGAAGTGGAGGGGGCTAGAGAAACGGCTCGGTGTTTAAGAGCACGTACTGCTCTTGCAGAAGACCCAAGTTCAGTACCTATTATCATGCCAGGAGGTCCCTAACCATCTGGAACCCCCGCTCCAGAGGTTCTGACACAGTTTTCTGGACTCCATGGACACCTGCTCTCACACATTTACAGACCTCCCACATATACATATGACTACAAAATAAAAATAAACCTGGTTTTTAAAAACAAAGAGGAGGAAGACAGTCCAATGTCAATTTTTGACCTCCACATGCCAAAGCACATGCCCCCCTCCCCCAATGCTTAAATAAGGACATCATCTGGAGGTAATTGGGAACCACTTAAGATAGTTCTCAGCTAGGGAAAACTTTTCTCCCTGAGAAATATTTGTTGATGTTTGTAAATAACATTTTCTGCCACAATGTAGGGAACTGGTGCTCTTGGCACTTTGTAACTATAGACCTTGGATGTTTCTAAACATCCTGTAACATACACAGCTGCTGTAGGAGATAGTTATCTGCCTGAAGTGATATTCATGTCAAGCTGGGAGTCCCCGGGTTTAGAATAGTTAAATGGTTGTAATTAATCTCCTCTCCAATCAGTTCAAGGGTCATTAGAGACTATTGAGCCCAACTGGTTCATTTTATCTCAGATGAAGAAACTGAGATAACGGGGTGAGTTATAGAGTCCGGATATGAGAATGTACTGTGGCTCCCTTTTCCACATACCGTACTAGGTTGGCATTATTATTTAGCCACCTCCATCTCTAGATGGTACAAGAATAGAACTTATTTTAACACACTTCATCCCAGGCCCATTAATCAGGTTGGAGGTCAAGGATGACATTGTCCAGAGCAGTGAAAGGTGCTGAAGGTGTGTACAAGACTAGCTTCCTCTCACCTTCCCATCAGGCTCTTCTCTAGAAAGACATGCTGCAACGGAGGGCTGAGAGAATTCTCTCAATGGCTCCTTTTTGAACAATCCAACCTGCTCCAGGTTGCCATGGAGGAATTCACTCAAATTGCTACAGACCTAAGGGAGCAGCATAATTCTCCTTTAACAGCAAATGATAGCATTTGGGTTTGGGGATTAACTCAAGTTCCAAGGGAAGCTTGGGAACAAATGAGGTGGCTGTCTTCCTCTTCAGGTGCCCCCAATTCAGAGTGCCTCCGATTACAAAGCATTACAGACCTCACTGCTAATGAATCACACCTGACACTTGCCCAGTCATTATCTGGAGTCCCGGATGTCTCCTGTTTAGCTCTGTTGAATTAGAAAAGAGAAAAGACACTACATGGTATAGAGTGAATCAACACAAAGGAAAACAGAGTGAAAGGGACCTGTGTGGTTTGTTGAATAAAAGTGCCTTCCAATAAATTTGGTGAATAGTCTCCAAGGAAATTGGCTGAATGTGTTAATCATTTACAGTATATCACAACTGTTTGGCACATATGTGATTAGCCAGGAATGATACTTGTGGGTCCACCCAGGCTCTGAAATGATGTAAGAGGGGAAGCCAGTTTCTGCAGTGAAGCTCAACTTTGCTGAAGTTTTCCTCCAAGCATCTTTGCTTGTTCCTGTGTCAACTGCTATCTACTTGAAGAGTAAAAGGATATGGGGATAGCAAAGGAAATTGGGTGAAGGAAGAGCTATTTATTCTTTCACAACACAAATGCACACATGCACACACACACGCACACACACATACGCACACANGTGCACACACACATNNGCACACACGTGCACACACACATGCGTGCACACACACATGCACACATGTCACATGCACACACATATGCACACATGTACACACATGCACACACATGCACACACATACACACACATACACACACACGCACATACACACCCACACACACCCACACACATGCACACACACACATGCACACACATGCACACACACATGCACACACACATCCACACACATGC
>LZPO01107962.1:133819-155536 GCA_001675575.1 Neotoma lepida | reverse complement strand
TCTCCCCCCTCTGTGTGTGTGTGCATGTGTGTGGTGTACTTTTTGTGGTGGCCAGAGGATAGCTATCTTTTTTTAATTGAGATAGGTTTCTCATTAGCTCAGGTTTCCTAGGTTGACCATTGAACCCAAAGGTCCACTTGCCATCACCCCCTCAAACTGGGATTGCCAGAGCAGGACACCACACCCAGCTTCCATGACATCCACTCTTCACCATATCCAGTCCTTTTTATATGGACTGGGAATTGAACTCAGGCCCTCGTACCTGAGAGGTAAGAACTTGACTATCCCCCTAGCCCATCCCTCTGGTTTTATAAACTTTCTTTAAGGCTCAAGGATCATAACTCACCCATTTATTTTCTTAAACATTTGAAAGACACAGAATAGTGGGGTTGTGGACTCTGTCATCAGACTTCCTGGATTCAAATACAGCCCTGTGAGCTGCTTGCTATGTGACATCAGACTATATAATCTCTGCCCTCTCGAAGGGGTGAGAAAACCAACGTGCAAAACATTTCTGTCAAATGAGTAGCACAGAACCCAGTACCCATCAGTCACTCCATTAAGACCAGCTACTATTAGGAACTCAGCAAGTATTCCTCACTGAAGGTGAATGAATTAACTTATCTTCAAGGTGAACAAGAAAGAATTTTTTAAAAGATGAATACAGAGATAGAAAAATCTTTTTTTTTCATTGGAAATAAGCCAAGAAAAAAATAACACCCAAGTTGGGCAGGAAGCTGACTGTTGGCACTGCCTCACTCCCCTCTGTCATGTCCACCTTGCAACAGAATACAGGAGTGGCTGTCCGTGGTGCAGAGCTTTGGAATGACTAACAGACAAGCAGGAACACAGAGAAACGTTAGGGTCCAGGCTGTGAGGCAGGGTTCCTATTGCCAAGAAGGGACAGCTTTGCTTCTTGGCCTCAGCAGCAGCTAATGCTGTTAAGATGAAAGATGGGCCCTTCGGAGCCCCAGACCCTGGCGTCTTAGGCAAGGCTCTTGAAGGTCAGAGGTTGGAGATAAATACCAGGATTGAAGCAGCAGTTTCTAAGGAGGTAGCTGAACAGCCCATTTTGTCAAGAGTCAGGAAATGCTCTGGGCCCTGTGAATATATTCTAGCAAAACAGTCAGGTTCTAGTAAGGCGCTCACAGGGCCAGAGCGTATGTGCTCTCCAGTTTTATCGCCATGTGTAACTGTGGAGCAGGATTCCCTGGAGCAAACAATGGGTTTCAGTGAGAGTTGTGTGGTGAGGATGACATAATCATCCTTACTTCTCACTCTGCTGAGGCTGCCTCGGAAGCTGGTGGCACTCGCCTCAGGGTAAGCCCCAAGGAGGAGCAAGGAGGCCAGGGCACTTACCCACCAGCCCATCCAAAGTTGGCTGAAGGTTATTGGTGTGTGTGTGTGTGTGTGTGTGTGTGTGTGTGTGTGTGTGTGTGTGATGCTCTCCCAACACTTATTTTTCTCACATGTATGCAAGTGTGGTGTGCACATGTATATGGAGGCCAGAGATTGATATCATGTTTTCCTCCATTCTCCCCACCTTCTGTCTACCTGGCAGTTACATGGGTTCTGGGAATCTGAACCTCAGGCCTCATTCTTGCATGGTAGGTGCTTCACCTATGGAAGTATCTCCCCAGCACCTCCCCATAAAGACTTCTATTCTGTTTTTTGCACTAGTTGAGCCAACATTCCTGCAGCCAGAGAAAGGCTCCAGGTGCTTGTAGCACCATCAGCATGCACAGCAAGACTGCAATTTTTGTGAATATTGACAGCAGCACTTGTACTTCACGGGAATAGCGTGCACTTATTGAACCCTGACAAGAGGAAATTCCAGGTCCTTGTTATCAATCCCAGGCTTGTTGGTTCACTTTCTGCCTCTGTTCCCAAGTTTGGTAGGAAATTTTACGTGCTCAGATGTCAGACCCACTGGCCACAAACTTATCTACCATTTGTGTTCTTAAGCCTTGTGTAGTCTTATGTCAACTCGACACATAAACTTGAGTTATCTGAAAGGAGGGAACTTCAACTGAGAAAATGCTTCCATAAGATTTGGCTATAAGGTATTTTCTTAGTGATTGATGGGGGAGGGCTCAGCCTATNCTGGGTGGGGCCATCCTTGAGCTGGTGGTCCTGAGCAGGCCATTGGAGAAAGCCAGTAAGCAGCACCCTCCATGGCCTCTGCATCAGCCCCTGTCTCCAGGTTCCTGCCCTGTTTGAATTCCTGTCCTAGCTTCCCTCAGTGATGGACTATGATATGGAAGTGTAAGCCAAATAAACCTTTCCTTTCCAACTTGCTTTGGTCATGGTATTTCATTGAAACAATAGAAACTAACTAGGACACCTGGAAAGACAGAATGTGTGAATAACAAGTCACAAACAAAGTCCTTACAGATAGAAGCAAGAATCAATGGATGCTTGGGCTCCATGGAACGCCAGTCTTCCAGGGTCCAGGATGATTAGCCAGGATGGATGGAGTCCCATTTGTGTGTGTTCTATTTCATACAGCAACTGAGTGTCCCCCAAAACACTCTTCTCTGGGGTTTCATGCCCGGGACAACTCTTGGTTACAGAGTGTAGGTACTACAGGACATCCCATCGCAGGAGAGTCAACAGCAGAGTTCAGGCTGATTTGACAGTTCCTTCTCCTTCCAAGATGCCACGTTCTTGGTACCTTCTTCCAAAGATTTACAGGAAAGAGCTGAGCAGATGGAGTTGACTCAACCAAGGCTGCCCTGGTACCTGCTTTCCTGGATCTTGNCCAGAGCTGAGGACCGAACCCAGGGCCTTGCACTTGCTAGGCAAGCGCTCTACCACTAAGCTAAATCCCCAACCCCTCTTTCCTGGATCTTATACTATACATTTTTTTTGTTTGTTTTTTTGAGACAGGGTTTCTCTGTGTAGCCCTGGCTGTCCTGGAACTCACTTCATAGACCAGGCTGGCCTCGAACTCACAGAGATCCACCTGCCTCAGCCTCCTGAGTGCTGGGATTAAAAGCATGCGCCACCACTGCCCTGCTATACTACACATTCTTAGTGATGTTCCCAAGGCCTCTATTCTGTTCTCCCAGTTTGCTTCACTTGCACTGAAACAAAGTTCTTTAGCTAAAGAGCTGTGGTAANAACCATCAAGATGAATCACTCCTCAGTTCTCTTCTACAACACCCCAGCAAGAGATTAGTTGGCTTCTACTGTTGGTGTTGGGGAATTCACTGCTCTGTAAGGTGGGACACTTAGATACTGAAGCAGTCAGTGACAATATATCTTTTTTTTTTATTCCAAATTTGTGATGTCATAATTCCCAATTCAGTTTCGGCATTTGGAGACCCAACAACATGATTCTCCTATCCCATCCACAATAATATTCTTTCTTTTCTAAAAGACTTATTTTTCATTATGTGTATGCCTATTTTTCTGTATGTGGGTATGTGCAGGTAGTACCTACAGATGCCAGAACAGGGCATTGGATCCCTTGGAGCTGGAGTTACATCATGCGGTTGTGAGCCATTTGTGGGTTCTGGGAATTGATCTTGGCTCCTCAGCAAGAGAAGGAAGCAAGCACCTTTAACCCCTGAGCCACCTCTCTAGTCCCAAGTGGTACATTCTTGCTGATAGTGTCTAAAACTCCCTGAAATGATTTCACACTGACTCTCCTCGCGGCCTTTACCATTCTTACGTCAACATGGTTTTCAGCAAAACTGTCTCATGAGAGTATTCGTCACTGCCTGGAATTATGCTAATCCTATAAGAAACAGGGCAGCTTCAAATGATAAAATAAATTCAAAAGTGCTAAGGCTGGAGAGACAGCTCAATGGTTAAGAGCACTCACCGCTTTTGCAGAGGACCAGGGTTCTGTTCCCAGCATCCACATGGAGGCTCACAACCATCCATAATTCCAGTTCCAGGGGCTCTTATGCCTTCTTACCTCTACAAGCACCAGGCATACACGCAGTGCATATAATACACACAGGCAAAATAGTCTTACAAATAAATAGATCTAAAAATAAATTTTTTCCCTAAGTACCAAGGCTGGGAAATCCTGAGCTAACATCATCATCTAGGCCATTCCTCCCTAGACAGTCCCATGGCCTGTCACAGCAAGTACAATGCTCAAAATTTAGGAAGTACCTGCAAGGACGGAACCAGAAAAATTGTAAGGGCTGGAGAGATGGCTCAGTGGGTGAAGCACTTACTGCACATGCATAAGGACTGAAGTTCAGATCCCAGGAACCCTCATAAAGCTGGAAGTGGTTGTGCACATCTGTAACCCCAGTGCCGCTATGGTGAGGCTGAAGGCTGAGACAGGAGAATCTTGGGATTTCCGTGGTTAGTGAGCATGACATATTCAGGGGCAATGAGACCCTGTCTCAAACAAGGTGGAAGGCAGGAGCCAACATCTAAAATGGTCCTTTGACCTTGATATGTGTGCTATGGCACTTGTGGGCCTGAGTTCACACACACACACACACACACACACACACACACACACACACACACACACACACACACACAGAGGCATATAGCTGTTCTTTCTCACTGTGACATTGAAAGCAGCTAAAACATCCACCATGTACCTGCCGCCCCCATCCCATCCAGCCTGTGGTCAGGGAAAAACTTCAAGTTGGATTGAAATAAATGCTCTTAAGCCAATAATTAAGAAGCAAAAACAGAATTATAAAAACACAATTGCAAATCTAGAAGAAGGCAGAATTCCCTCTGAGTATCTCCACAATGCTTTAATCATAATAAATGGAATCTAATTCATTTCAGCTTTTCTACACTAAAGATATGAGCATAGATTATCCCTACGCAATTCTTGCCACCTGACTGNGTGATAAATTCTATTTCTGTTTTCACCCAAGACCCTCCTAAAATGTCGGCATGTTTCTTGACCTTGGTTGGGGGGAGGGAAAGATGAGCCGGCCAGCTACAAATCCATTTAAATACAGCTTACATTTATTTATCTAGTTCAAGAAAACATAGGTCAACTGCTAAATTCTACCATCTGGGAAATTCTGGCCCCTAGAGGCACCTGTACTCATACGCATATAAACTCACACGCACAGATCCACTCACACACACATAATTAAAAATAAAAATAAACCTAAAAACAAAAGACTGGAGAAGTACACACAGACTATAGTCGTATGGATACAGAGTGAGTATATAACTGTAGCTCACATTCAGAACATACCACAGGGCCACAGGGCACGTGGGTATGTTATTCTTCATGACTTACACATATACACATATGCACATAGGAGATACATCATTTTGTGTGTACAGCGTATAATAAAATTAAATTCAGCTTTTCTTGGCCTACTCCAAAGTATCTGGTTTTGTGGCAGATAACAGATATTTACACATTCTTTGTAGTTCATCCCACTAAAGGTAGAATTTGTCTCTCAACTTGAATGTGGCTTAGCTTTGTGACACTGGACATAGGATTGCATGAGGTGGTTCCTCTTTTGTTTTTTTTTTTTTCAGCTACATTTTATCTTTTATTTAGACAATAATGACAAGAAAGAGATATCTGTACAAGTTCACTATGGGCACACACACACACACACACACACATACACATTTCTTTTTAGGCCCAGCTTCAAGAAAGTATCACTCTCTCTGCTTAAATGGGTTTTCAACCCTGGAACAATTAGCATATTGGACCAAATACTTCTTGGCTGTCCAGGCTGGTTCTACATAATGTAGAAAATTTATCAGTCCTGGCTTCAGTGACCAGGTGACAGTAGTGAGGCCCACTCACCCCTCTGTCTTCCCAAGGGAAAGTAAGTTCATGAAAATAACACATGAAATGCATTTTAGAGGACACTTCTTTTTTAAAAATGTAAAGGTTTATGATTGTTTGCCTGCATGTATGTACNTGCACCATATGTATGCTTGGTGCCTGAGAAAGTCAGAAGAGGATGCTGGATTCCCTGGAACTGGAGTTACAGATGGTTGTGTAACTGTGTAGGAGCTGGGAATCAAACCCAGGTCCTTTGTAAGAGTAATGAGTGTTCTAACCTCGGAGCCATCTCTCCAGCCCTCCAGGAGACACTTATTCTCACACAATCCCTCACAATCCCTTTTCTTTTAAGGAGTCATTTTATTATTTTTAAATATGTCTATGTGTGTGACTGTGTATATGCATGTTCATATGGGTACCTGAGGAGGCAAGAGGAGGGCATTGGATTCCCCGGAGCTGGAGTTACAGGTGGCTGTGAGCGGCCTGATGTGGATGGTGAGATTCAACCTCCAGTCCTCTGCGAGAGCAGCAAGTGCTCTTAACCCCTGAGTCCCCTTCTGAGCGCCCTGTCTCACAGGCTGTCTGAAGAGGAAATGAAGTTGGCTTGGCAGGAGTCCTGCTTCATGATCATCTCTTTCCTCTTTTCTTTTGTCTCATCTTTCAACTTCTTCCCAAAAGGACTTAAAGAAGTTTACAAAGTACCAAAACAAATTCATAATATGAAAAAGCACAGCACACGGAAAGCGGGTCACCAAATCAAGACAAAGTCAGCACTTGCTTGCAAAGTCCCCGTTTGCCTCCGCTGATCTTTTTCCCACTCTGTGCTCCTTCACAGGCAACCTTGTCTTCTCTTGTTCCAGCTCTGGATGCTGGCAAGATGTCCTCTGAGCCATCCCTTATTGGTTCCCTAATTCTGCCACACCTTCCTAACTAACCCTCCTCACTTAATCCTTTGAAGGCACCACATTTCCTATCAAGGACACTGATTACGACAGTCCATTGAATGTCAGTTATTAATTCTCTATGCCTTCTAGGTGTGGCCCCTAAACACAGCTCCGAGGTTTTAGTGTCATTTGACACATGCAATGAACAGAAAAGAGTTACAGTCTCTAGGGAGAAGCAGACCTACTGTTTCTGATAGGCAAGAAATTTCTCATGGCTTCTCAAGATGACACTGGAACAGAAACTCCACTTAGGAGGTTGGAGAAATAGCTCAGAGGTTAAGAGCGCTCACTGCTCTTGCAGAGGACAGAAGTGCAGTTCCTAGACCCCACATCCAGCCACTCCTAACAGCCTCTTCTGGTCTCCACAAGCAACTGCACTCACATACGCAGACAACACACACACATAATTTAAAATCTAAAAACAAAACAAAACCAACTATTTCCCCCATCTTACCATCTCCAGTTCACTCACAACTCAGTCTCCACACAACTTTGTGGTGCACAGTTGCCGTCTAGTTGATTTCAGCCTCAGTGCTTAAATGTCACACACAGCCGACTGTTCCCAGTACAGGTCTCCATTATGTCTTCTGAAGTTCAGTTTTCACTACCCATAGCCTTCATCTGGATATACAACAGGCACCCAGGACCCATAGCCAAAGCTTCCAATGTTTATTCCATTATTCTTCTATTAGTCTCCCTCCAGAAAAGGAGAGGCCCCCAGTACCATTCGCCTGGTTGCCCAGGTTAGTAATGAGTACAAATAGAAAAGAATATTGAAGGCAATTGGTTTAGACTGAGCTCCTAACCAACAGACCAAACCAAAACAGGTGGCAGACTAAGACACTCTTCCTTTCTCCTCCTGTTATAGTCATACTGGTTTTCAGGGTTCTGTGAGGCCAAGCACACTAGCTGTAGTCTCAGAACCCTGAACTTGATGTTTCTTCTGACTGAAGCACTCTTTTTTATTTAACATTTTTTTATTCATTATACATACCAATCACAGGTCCCCCTCTCATCCCTCCCCCTCCTGCCCCCACTCCCGCCTATCCCTCCCTCCCACCTCTCATCCCCTCCTCCAAAAGGGCAAGTTTTCCCATGGGGGACAGCAAAATCTGGTACATTCAGTTGAGGCAGGACCAAGCCCCCTCCCCCTGCCTCAAGGGTGAGCAAGGTGTCCGACTATAGGTAATGGGATCCAGAAAGCCAGCTCATGCACCAGGGATAGATCCTGATCACACTGCCAGGGGCCCCTCAAACAGATCCAGCTACACAACTGTCTCCTGTATGCAGAGGGGTCTATTCTGGTCCCATGAAGGTTCCACAGCTGTTGGTGTAAAGTTCAAGAGTTCCTTTGAGCTTGGTTCGTTGTCTCTGTAGATCTCCCCATCATGATAGATATGTCTTGCTCATAGAATCCCTCTTCCCTCTCTTCGACTGGACTCCCAGAGCTCAGCCTGGTTGTGGATCTCTGCATCTGTTTCTATCAGTTACTGGATGAAGGCTCTATAATGATAGTTAGGGTAGTCACCAATCTGATTACCAGGGTAAGCCAGTTCAGGCACCCTCTCCACTATTGCTAGTAGTCTAATCTGGGGTCATCCTTGTAGATTCCTGGGAATTTCCCTAGCACCAGGTTTCTCCCTATCCCCATAATGTCTCCCTCTATCAAGATATCTCTTTCATTGCTCTCCCTCTCCGTCCCTCCCCCAGCTTACCACCCCCTTCCCTCATGTTCTCATCCCCCATCCCCTCCCCTCTATTGCCCACCTTCATCCCCAGTTTACTCATGGAGACCTCCTCTGTTGAGTGAAGCACTCTTGACCAGACAGCTACATGCCTCACCCACTCATCTCATGTAGCCTCTGCTTAGACAGCAACCTCTTTCCGAAGTTCTCCTGGATCACTGGTCAGAGCTGCACCATCTCCATTACTTGTTTGCTTTGCTTCACAGCATTTACCAGCATTTGACATGACTTTAAAGATGAAGTGGCCTATTTGTCTGTTGCTCGTCTTTCCAATTAGAATGGAGAAAACAAAGGTCTTCGTTTTGTTTGTAATCCCTCCAGCCCTAAATCCTTAGTGCTTGGTACGGTACTCAACACATAGTCCTAGACAAACATTTGTTAAATAACGGGACTCCATTTTTTAGCTTTTTGACTCAAACTNAGCATATCCAAAAAATATTTGAGACTCAATTCTGCAAGTGGCACTTAGCTTAGAGCTTTAAAAATCTGTAGAACAGTCAAATCTGAAGTTGTATTTTTTTTGGGTAAATACTAGTTGGGAGAAGAAACAAGAACATCCAGAGTTCTAGGAATGTTCTTTCCTGAGTGGTAGTTACACAAGTGCACAGCTGAGACTACAGTTAAGATCTGCATATTTTATTTTTATTAATTTTTCACAAGTTCACACACGCATACGATATATTTTGGTCATATTCATGCCCACTCCTCTCCCTAACTCCTCCCACATTAATCCCCTCTCACCTCCTCCTCTTTTTATTTAAAAACAAATAGCCCACAGATTCCCATTCGTGTGCTACCCACTGGTGTGTGGTTGACCCGACAGAGCCCACATTAAACTGACTCTCCCTCCCCCAGAAGGTAGCACCAATCAGTAGCTCCTCAGTTGGGTGGGGCCTTGCAAGCCTATCCCAGAATGTTGGCTAGCTTGATGCTGTGCAGGTAACCACAGCTGCTGGGAGTTCATGAGTGCCGTGGTCCCGTGATTGCCAGAGCGCACTGTTTCAGTCTGGTCCCCTCCTACCTCTGGCTCTTACACTCTTTTGAATCCCTCTTCTAGATCTGTGTATTTTAAATTGAACCCCAGTAAGTCCGTTTGTTTTACATTTCTGACTTGTCATGCATCTCTCTAGTGTAGCAAGCAAAATACATACATAAATAGATAAATAAATAAATGGAGGTGTGCTTCAGCGAGACTGGTATACCCCCATACGGGAAGAAGGTAGGAAGCATCTGCCTTCCTGACACGGGGAGCTTCCCAGAGACCACAGGCCTCCTCCCACGTCCTGAGATGGTTTTCTCACTGAGGTGCTGACCACTGGCTCCCAGCAGGCGTCCTCCGCCGAACCTGAGGCAGGACGGTGGGGACCAGCGTGCTGAGGTGAGGCGCAAACACGTCAGGACTTAGTTCTGCGACCCGAGCAAGAGCCAGGAACATACGACGGTTCTCCAAGTTTAGCCCTAGAAGATGGACACGTCGTCCACGAGCGTAGAAGAGAGAATTGTTCCAGGTACCAGCCGTCGACACGACGTCACAATCCTGGGAAAAGTCCGGCCGCGCGCGACGGCAACGCGCAGGCGCAACCCCCCCCCCCCCGAGCACGCGCCAGAGAGCGGGCGGGCGCGCGCCATGGAACAGCGGTTAGCCGAGTTCCGGGAGGCCCGCAAACGGGCTGCGCTGGTGGCCCAGCCCTCCACGACGAGCCTGGGCGAGCAGACCTCAGCAGCGAAGGCGGAGCCAGCGGCGGCGACCCCAAAGACAGCCCCGGGCTGGCTGAGACGCTTCCTGAAGTGGAAAGCAAGCCCTGCGGTTCCGCGGGCCAACCAGGCTCAGGTGAGGAGAGAAGCCCGCACCTTGCAGCTCCGCCTCCGCGCTGGGCCACGCCCCACTCCGCACAAGCCACGCCCACGGCCTCTGGCGCTCTAAGCCCTTCCCTATCCTGTGAGCTCTCTCCTCGCCTGCCCAGTGGCTGAACACCGCGTTTCCTCAATGTGTGTCAGCAGGTGACACGTGGCCTTGACATTTTTCTTCCCAGACACGGTCCTATGCAGCAACGAATAGCAAAGCGAAGGTGTGGGACCTTGAAGAAAGAAGCATCTCCGCTCTTGAGCTGTTCACAGCGAGTTAGTAGTAGAGATGCCACGTGACTTTGAGAAACAGCTGCAGTCCACTGCTAGTGGAGGGTAAAAGGTCTACTTGGTTAGTGATCAAAAGTGGCAGTGATTAAGGCCTCGCTTTGTTCACACCTTGGATAGGTAGAGGTAGCCAGTGTCTCAGGTAGCTTGTGTTTTAGAAATGGGATTTGGAGAGAGGAGAAGGAGGTTTGAGACTACGGCCATACCACTCTGAATGCAACTGATTTCTGAAGCTAAGTAGGGTTTGTCAGGCCTGGGGAGAATGGGGTTTGATTACAAAACTTTCCAAAGTGTGGTCACTGTAACTGCCTGTGGTGGTATACGTGGGCTTGCATGCCACTCTTGGACTAGAGAAGGGTATTCAAGTTCAATTGTGAGTGATTATTATGTGTATAATAGCCCACTTGAGTCTCTTTGTGCCATCATGTAGTTCTCTCTCAGGAGTATCCTGGCAGGAAGACTTACTTGCCTGTGAGATGGGAAAGTCTTGGGTNGAAATATGAAACACTTCAAGGGGGAAATCTGTATCCTAGCTTGGTTTCTGTTACTGTGATAACACCATAACCAAAAGCCATTCGGGGAGGAAAGGGCTTATTTTATCTTATAGGATATAGACTTGCCTACAGGCAATCTCATTTCTCAATTGAGATTCCTTCTTCCCAGAATACTCTAGTTTGGGTCAAGTTGACAAGAAACTAACCGACACACTATGCTTTTCAGCAGTCACAAGGCCTTAGCTTCTTGTAAGCATAAAAAAAGCCAGATACATACATGTGGCTGGGTCTGGCAATGGAAGAATAGACTCAGTTTGGCCTCTAAACAGTGAGAGCAGACTTTTAGTGGTCTAAGAAGTTAGCACACCTGAACCCTGCAGCTCAGTGTCTGAGGGTACAGGAGAACATGCCAGGGAGGGGGAGAGTGTGCCTTCGCCAGAGCCAGAAACTGTTTTTTGAATCTTTGGAGTCAGTTTGCTTGTACAACCTCTGGGCTCAGGGTGAGACCTCTGTGTATGTTATGGGGATGGGCTGCTTTCCCGAATTCCATGTGTGGCAGGTGTTTTGAAGTCTTGGCCTGTTTTATGGCTCTGGTTTGGGGGTGGAGGACTTCCTTTAATACTGAAGGCCTGTAATCCCAGCTACTTAGGAGACTGAGGCAGGGGATTGCAAGTTCAAGGCCCGACTTTGACCCTGATTCAGAATTTTTTTAAAAGTTTAAGAGCTGGAGTTGTAGCTCAGTGGTAGAATGCTTCTTTTACGTGCATGATGTACTAGGTTCAACCTCCAGCACTGCCGAGAAAGATAATGAATACATGAATAAATAAATACAGGAATATAAATCAGTGATAGAGCCCTTGGCTAACATGTTCAGGGCTCTTAGCTTCAGGACCAACCCCCAAAAAACAAAATGGTAGAATAGCAGTACATGCCTGTAATCATAGCACTCAGGAGTCTGAGGCAGGGTTGTGATGATACGGTGCATGAGAGGCATTGGCGGGTAGGGCCAAGGTGGGTGAGGGAGACACGCCATGCAGATGCAGTGAGCAGTGGCATGATGTGGTAGAAAGTCACTCATACCGAGCAGACACAGCATCCACGTGGAGAGTTTATTATAATAGATAGAGAGGGTGAGGAAGAGAGGGAGAGAGAGAGAGAGAGGGAGGGAAAGAGGGAAAGCGGAGGTGTGCACACCTCATGGTGAGAAAGGGAGGAGAGGGAAGAGGAAGAAGAAGGAAGGGGTTTTTCCTTAAAGGAAGCTTTACGTCAGGATGCAGGGTGGGTCCCCAAGGGGCGGGCCAGCATGCCAACAAGGATTGTGAACTTGAAGCTGGTCTGGGCTTTGTAAGCAAGACACCATGTTAAAAACAAAGGCCCCACTCCACCCCCCATTCACGTTATACCAGAAACAACTTCTTATCTTGCTCACATTAAAATTATTCCCTATCTGGGTGGTGGCGCACACCTCCCCCAGCACTGGGGAGGCAGAGGCAGGCAGATCTCTGTGAGTTCAAGGCTNGCCTGGTCTACAGAGCCAGTTCCAAGACAGTCAGGACTACACAGAGAAACCCTGTCTGGAAACCACCCTCCAAAGTGATTTCAAGTTGGTCTGTTACTGCATGAGGGGGTCCCTCAGGTGTCATGGCAGGAAGGTAGATGAACCTTGAAGAGATGAGAATGAAAACTGTTCAGGTTGACTCCATCACATTTGGGAAATCTGATGCCAGGTGGTTTATTGCAGGCATATTTAAACACAACAAAATTTGGAAAAAGTTTTCCGGGCAACACTCATTCCAATTCCAGGTACACAGTAAAGCTTAAGGTGTGACTGCTTAGACACTCCTTTACAAAGTACATGTGACCATGAAGATGGGTTTTCTAGCTAAAGGGCCTAGGACCTGGTGTGGTCTCTAATTGAGATAGCATATCAGTCAGCAGGCTATAAAGTATGTGAGANACCTCCCCTAAGGATGGGTTCTTTTAACTGGGAGCTGAAGACAAAGGTCTAGGGAGGGAGAGTCTGAGGTAATCTTTCTGGGGGGGGCGGGGTTTAGATGAGGTCTGCCTCTAAAATAGCAGAAGGTCACCAGGTAGTTAACAGAATTCACTCCCAGCTTTCTGAATGGATTGCGGGTATTTGATTTCCTCCATTGAGGAGACGCCCCTTCATGTTTAATATTCCTGGTTTCTGTAGTGTCCCCAACAACTGCACTGTATCTAGTTTAAGGAAATTCCTTTTAATAATATATGGCTGCTCAGTTTTGACTCCATAGTCTCTCTCCAGTATTCAGGTTTCCCGCTCCAGCCACTCAACCATCCATCTCCTCTGGTTCAGTTTGTACAGTCTATGGATGACTTGAGTAGGCCTCAGTAACCAGGCTGGAGAATGCATCTCTCCTCCTCTCTCCTCCTCCTCTCTTCTCCTCCAGTTTAAAGGTGACATCTAAGCCACACAAAGCACTAGTGACTGTGTGTCTCATTTCTGAAGGAATATGAAATCACTGAGTTGAGCCTAGAGAAGCTCAACTCAAGCGAAAGCTTCCTTTATTAAAAACACAGAAATTGATGAGAGGAAACGCTGGGGTGGGACTGGCACTAATCTCTCTGCCTTTCTTAAGGGACTCGGCTTTAGGTTCATTTTCACTGACTGTTACCTTCCTGGGTTTGCCCTGGTATAAAATTCTTATTACAGTTTTCTAAGTTGCAACCCATTGTGTTGTACTCTGGGCCCATTGGAGATTTCTTTAGCCTTCTGTTTTGTAATAGCTTCTTTTCAGTATTCTTTGATAAATATATCCATGTCCTTCATCTCCCCCTGTCCAAGTTTTCTTGAGGAAAGTAGTCCCCTAAATGATGAGGTTCTGTCATGTTGTGGTTAAAAGGCTTGTTAACTCTTTAATCACTTGGAAACTTGCTACCTTCCCTGGCCCTATCCCAGGAGAGCCCCTAGTTCAGCAATTCAGCCCTGGGGGTTCATTCTCCATCCTGGTCTGTAGCTCCTGACCTCCCAGCCTTGGTTCAAAGGGCTCTACTGCTCAAATGTTCTTTCTGGAGCTAAGCAGATAGCTCATGCAAGCATGAGGACTGCGTGGAGTCCCCGCACTCACATGATAAAGCTGAACTTGGTGCCTTGTAATCTTAGCACTGAGGAGGCAGAGACAGGAAAGTCCCCAGAGTTCTCTGGCTGGCCAGTCCATCCTAATTGGTGATATCCAGGTTCAGTGAGAGACCTTGTATCAAAAATAAATGTGGAAAGNGATTGAAATGACACCTGATGTCAACCTCTGGCATACCCCAACCCCCAATCTCACTTTCTGTCTCAAAAATCTCAATCTCACTTTTTGTTTGTGTCTCTGCCTTTTTCTCCCCCTGGAAAGGGTCCTCAGGTAGGAAGCAGCTTGCTACTGGAGGCATGGAAATGTGTTCCCTGAGCCATGCCTATGAATAATGTACAACCACAAATGCTTTGCTGAATGAGCACTAGACACAATTCTCATCAGTCAGAGGACTTTCCATATGTGCCTCTGTGTCCGCTTTGACAGTTTGTTTGCCATTAACTCTTTCTGTCTCACACCTTTTGCCCTACCATCCCCTCTGGAGCACCTAATTAAATAAGAAGGGCAGCAAATTTTTAGGCCCTTGATTTTCAAGATGCAAGTCATGACCCATTCATGGATGGTAAAATCAACATAGGATCTTGTTCCCTGTAAGAGCTGTTGAAGAATAATTTGGAATGCAAGAATGCTTTTCCAGTCAGATAGTGCTGATGTTGGTTTCCATTCACTCATGTACTGGGCTACAGCATAAAACCTATTTCTTGCTATGTATCAAGAAGAGACTCTCAAAATCTTAGGAAATAGTGGAGGCAAAGCTCCTAAAGCCACCTACACACCAGGGGCTTCCCTTAGCATCTGGCACTGGGTCTTCCCACTTAAGAACTTTGGAGTTTAATATGCAGGCAATAGGATTTTCCTGCAGATGTGTGGGCTGCAGGATGACGGTGATTTTGAGAACTCATCGAGCAGTTGTACACAGGCTGGCTTGGGGACTGGAGAGATTAGGAGGCAAGGAGTCTAGTTAGAAGATATGCTTCCCAGGCCTGAGAAGGAGCGATGAGGACCTGGGAAGGATAGTATGGTGTAGGATGGTAATGGCCATAATGGCCATCATGCTTTGTTTGTTTAAACACATGAAGGGGATTTTTGTTTTCTGTTTTTGGTATGATCTCCATTTTAGAACCAAGTCACCCTGGATATTTCAACCCATCTAATCAAATCAGCAAAAGTGTGTTGACTGTCACTGGGAGACAAGTCCTGCAGCTGCTGCATTATCAATTACTGGTCAGGTTCTGTTGGGGGCACAACATAGGTTTTGTTAGCAGCCAGCTAATCTGAAGCAGTGGTTCCCATGAATGGGTTCCCATGAATGGGTCCCATCTCAATGCTGTCAGGTTTTTGTGGGGTCACATCTTGCTGAGTGCTGATCAGTGTTGATTTGTTTGGACCAGGATGCCTAAGCTCTCTGGCAGTGATTGCTTTAGAGAAGAAGGCAGCAAATAGAAATCAGTGAGCCAGCAACCTTCCTAGAGCAGTAAGTTCTGCCTTTTCCAATTAATTGGATCCTCTCAGCTCTGTTACCCTCCCGTTCTTACTTGTGTTTGCTTCTGTGTCCTAGGAAGCAGCCCAGCAGCCCCCACAGAGCACAGGGGTCCCTCTGCCTTCATCCAGACACCAGTCTCTCCTGACCAACATCACCTTCCTGAAGGTTCTTCTCTGGTTGGTCCTGCTGGGTCTGTTTGTGGAACTGGAATTTGGCCTGGCTTATTTTGTCCTGTCTATGTTCTATTGGATGTATGTAGGNACTCGGGGTCCCGGAGAGAAGAAAGAAGGAGAGAAGAGTGCCTACTCTGTGTTCAACCCTGGCTGTGAAGCNATCCAGGGCACCCTGACTGCAGAGCAGCTGGAGCGCGAGTTACAGCTCAGGCCCCCTCAGGGGAGGTAGGACCCACCTGAGCTGGTCCTCCTAGCCTTGAGCATGGACTCTAGAGGACAAAGGACAGCTTACAAGGTGGNCTTGTGACTACCACATTCTCCATTTTCCCCCTCATCTGCTGCAGTTTCGTTTTTGGGCTCCTCTTTGATTTAGGTGAAAATTTCTAAAAGACACTCACTGTGGGGCTGGTGTAGCTTATAAAAGCCGTAGAAGGAGGAGGCTGGTCTGTCTCATTATTGGAGAGTGGTGATAGTGGCATGTTACAGATGCACTGTGCAGTCCTGCTTTACCCAGTGATTTGATGGATGAGTAGGTACACTGGGGCTCTGTATAACACCCAAGTGCTCCTTTAAAATATTTAAATATTTTACTTAGCCATGTTCCAGGCCAGCCAGGGAGACTGGTCTCAATTTTTTTCTTTTTAACTGTGTAAGTATTTTGCCTGAATGTGCCTGGTACCCTCAGAAGTCAGAAGAGGACATCAGATCTCCTGGAACTTGAATTATGGATGGTTATGAGCCACCATGTGAGTACTGGGAACTGAACCTAGGTTCTCTGCAAGAACAACAAATGCTCTTAACCACTGAGCCATCTCTCTAGACCTTCAAAGGTTTAAGTTGCAAGTTTTAGGAAATTTGTTTGTTTGTGTCTTGCATCTTCTCTTTTCAGCCATCACTGCTGTTGAAATATAAAATGTCTTTAGAATACTTTCCATAAGCAGATCCCAACACTGCCATCACCATCTTTCGTCATGTCGCTGCCCTGTCCCTACTTGGGAAAGAAGAGACAGAGTCTCAGCAGGACAAAGTCAATATTAAAGATAAGAAAATACTTATTTGTATAAGTGTTTGTCCGCATGTATGTATGTGCACCACATGTGTGCCTGGTGCCTCTGGAGGCCAAGAAGAGGGTGTCCAATCCCCTGGGATTGTAGTTACAGATGGTTGTGAGCTGCCTTGTGGGTTCTGGGAACTGGGTCATGTGCAATACCAGCCAGTGATCCTAACTGCTGAGCCATTTTTCCAGCCCCATACTGGAGATTTGATGAGGTTATTAATGCTAAGTCCATCAAGAGAGATTGANTGTGTGCAGAGGGGAAGGGCTAGGAAATAGGACTCTGGACTGACTGACTGCTTGGGTCATGTTTCATTTTCTTTTAGGTCGTTTTGAAAGGGTCTCCTGTGGCCCAGGCTGGCCTTAAACTCACACTTTTGTGGTTCTGGTTTATATACTAGGGCTTTGTACACCTTTAGTGAGCACTCTGCCTCTCATGTGCTAATGTAGAGTCAGTGGGCTCTGCTTGTGGGCTNTGGTTGGCGGCTGTGGACAGCAGCAGTTGGGCCTGGTATGGGTGCTGCTTCCTCTTCCAGCACAATGGTGGAGTTTAGGTTTATTGACCACACACCTTTTCTGTGAGTCACACTGATGAATAAAAAGACTCCAATTCCATTCAAACTTAGAGTTTTAAGAAATTACTGGTTCCTTCAGTGTTGCAGAATATTCCATTACACTGTATAAAGATATGTCACTGAGATTGGTTTAATAAAAAGCTAAAGGCNCAGGGGGGTGGGGTGGCTAAACGGTCAATAGCTAGGCAGGAGGTATAGGCAGGACTTCTGGACAGAGAGCTCTGGGAAGAAGAAAGGTGGAGTCACTAGCCAGATGGAGAGGAAGCAGGGTGCNCATAATGGAGATGAGGTAATGAGTGTGTGGAAGAACGTAGATTAAAAATACGGGTTAATTTAGGTTAGAAAAGCTAGTTAGAAACAAGCCTAAGCTAAGGCTGAGCTTTCATAATAAGTCTCCATGTCATTTTTTTTGTGAGCTGGCGGCCCCAAAAGAAAAGTTCATCTACACTTTAGTAATTTTTCACTTTCAGAGTTAAGCTATAAGTCTTACATTAAGAAGGTAAATTTATTTGTGTCTGTGTGAATGCGTGTGTATGCACATGTGTGTGCTGGTGCCCATGGAGGCCAGAGGAGGACATTGGGTCCCCCACTTTTAGAATTACAGGCTGTGAGCCACCCAATGAGGATGCTGAGGAGAGAACTTGGATCTTCTGGAAGAGCAGCAGGCTCTCCTAACTGTTGAGCCATCTCTCCAGCTCCTGAAGGTAACTTTAATACCTGTGAAATATTAAATAATAGAGGCCNAGTGTTAATTCTTTTGTTCTTCCTTATATGTTCTATCTATGAAACAAATTCTTAATTTTATCTAAATTTATCTCTTATTTGTTGAGTACTAGCAGCCTCCTAGGCACTTAGATATGATAGGAAACACACAGACCTCTTGCCAGTCACAGCCCTATTTTATATTCTTGCTCACCTCTCCCTAAAAGTTGTCTGTACTGGCTTTGCCTTCTAGGGNAAGTGAAGTGTGAGCCAGTCACACNCCTGGCAGGGAGGTGAAGCAAGGACAGTGCATGTTTGCTGTTCTTTTCAGACCATCAACCTTTTTTTGACACAGTCTCAATTTTCTGAATTTAGACCTGTGAACCTCAGAATTTCCACTCGAGGCTTTCCCAATAGCCCCAAATGAGACTGCCATTAAAGGCAGCTCTGTCACCAGAGAAAGAGACACAGGACATCACTGCAGGAGTTGTGGGAATGTTGTTCCTGTCACCTTCAGAGTCTTACAGGCACATTGGTTTTGCTCTTTCTCACAGTATCTGGCCTGGTCTGTCCATGGGCAGGGCCACATTTATCCCCAAGTAAAGATGGTTGGTTACTAGTGACCTCAAGGAAGAGTCCAGTCACAAGGCTCAGTGCTTCTTCAGGAATGTGTGTCCTGGGAGAACTTTAGCCGCTCTGCCTGCCACCAAGGTTCATTCCTCCTTACTCCAATCTCAGAGTACCTGGGAGCCCCTGGTGGGGGCTGGTGGGCCATTGAGTTCTCTCTTCTCCCCTCTCAGGCTAAGTCATGGGAATGGTGCCCCAGGAACAGTCTCCTTCATTCAGCATGGGCCCTTTCTGGGGGCTTCAGGTTGGGGAGCTTTTCCTAAGAGTGATTTTATGCTGCTAGGACTATGCCTTGAGCACAGGAGGCTGCCCTCATGGCCTTTTGGTTGGTTTGCACCATCAGATTAGGCACCTGGGACTGCTACAGNAAGGAAGTTACACAGTTGGGAGAACCAACCATCCTCATTTGGGCAGAAGCAAGCAAAATGGGAACAATGTGTTAGGTTTTTGACACTCCAGCAAATATTTGGAGGTTCCCTGGTCGTGACACAAAGAGCCCCCTGCATACCAGGGTGGAGAAGAGCCACAGAATGGATACAGANGTAGGGCAGAAGCCCGAGGATCGTGTTGCCACCAGGGGGCAGTACAGAGCTGCTGCAGCCCAGCCTGCACACTGATCATTTACGTTAAGAGGAAAACCCTCTGGGATGCTTCTTGGAACCACTTACGCTGTTTTGTTGTTTTCTTCAGGCATTACCCCCCCCCCCACACACACACACTTTGATTCACAGAGTAAAGACCTCTTCACAGGTCCTGGAAAGGCTCTAAAAACTCCCAGCAGTGATTTATTATATACGTATTTTAAGATAAAACAGCAGCACTTCCCTAGGGTTAGCAGGCAGCCTGTAGTTCTCTGTCCACTATGAGCTCAAAAGGACTGGGGCACAACAGCTGGGAACTTACAGAGCTAACAGAAAAATTGGTCACCAAACTAAAGAAGGTGAGATTTTGAACTCAGTGCTTTGGTTTCTGTTATACTTTTATTTTGAAACATTGAGCATTTGGGCCAAAGATTTAGACCTTGTTCTCAAAAATCTTAGTGCACAGAGAACCATGTCATAGGGGACAGGTATGCTGGGAGAGGTGTCTCAGAGACAGAAATCTCTCTGTCTCTGTCTGTCTGTCTGTCTCTCTCTCCTCTCTCTCACTCGCTTACACGCGCTTGTTTGTGTGGGCTTCTGACACATGCATGTGGGTGCCAGCACATGAGTGTATATGCTTGTGGAAGCCGGAGGTTATGGGATGTTGGCCTGAGTTACTCCACTGTATTTCTTGAAACAAAGTCTCATTGAACCTGGAGCTCATTAATTCAGCTGACTATCTGGCTGGTCAGCTCTGGNGTTGCAGACACAAGCAGCCTTTTATGTGGTGCTGGGGTCTGAACTCAGGTCCTCATGCAGCAAGCGCCTTACCTTACCACTGAACCATCTTCCTTGTCCCCAAATCACTTTCAATTGTGAATTTTATGTATCACTTGCCTCTCAAATCCAGAGGAAATACATTACAAATACCTCTTAGCAGATACTCAGAACCTTGGGTGGAAACGCTCTCCGTATAAACCTTTTCCTTACGCGCATAGATCTATGATAATGTTAAATTCATAATATAGGCACTTCAAGTGATTAGATAGCCGATAATTCAGCAGACCAATTATAACAATATACTGTAATGAATGTTATTTAAAACATGTTTTGTCCTTTGTTGACTGTTGTTCGAATTTCTAAAGGTCTTAATAAAAAACCTGGAACCAGATATTAGGGTAAATGCTGAAGATCAAAGAAGCAGAGCAAGCCACAGCCACTACCTCTTACCTCACCAACTCCTCAGCCTGAAAGAGCTCCAGCCAAAAGGGCTTCAGCCAGAACAGTCTCTAGTTCCTGTCTCCTCACGCCTTATATACCTTTTTCCGCCCAGCCATCACTTCCTGGGATTAAAGGTGTGTGCCACCACTGCTCTGTTTTCTCTCCTAGACTGAGTCATTGTGATGTAGTCCAGGGTGGCTTTGAGCTCACAGAGATCCAGATGGATCTCTGCCTCTTGAGTGCTAGGATTAAAGGTGTGTGCCACCACTGCCTGGCCTCTATGTTTAATCTAGTGGCTTGTTCTATTCTTTGATCTTCAGGCAAATTTTATTAGGGTACACAATATATCACCACAGCTGACCACACAAGTAACAGAAANCACAGCAAACAAAGGAGAGACCACTGTACTATATGGGTGTTCATTTGTTTTTGGGATGGTCTCAGATAGCCCAGGCTAGCCTCAAATTCACTGCATAGGCAAGGCTTGGCTTAAGCTCCCAGTCCTCCTGCTCCACCTCCCAAGTGCTGAGATTACAGGTGTGAGCCACCACACCCACAGTAGAAGTTCTAAAAGTGGTCTCCTGAGCCCACAGCTCAGTTGGTAGATGGCTTGCCTAATGTATCAGCTCCTTTCCCACTGCTCTGGTGGAACACCACGACCAAAAATGGCTTAGAGAAGAAAGTTTATTTTGGCTTATGGTTCCAAAGGGAGAATCCACGATGGCAGGAGAGGCATGGTGGCAGATAGCCAGAGCAGGAAGCAGAAAGATCTCATTGCAACCCCACACACAGGAAGCAGAGAACATAGAGTGGAAATTGGGTGAGGCCACAAACTCTCAAAGCCCACACCCAGTGACATATGTCCTCTAGCAAGCCTCCCATTGTAAAAGTTCCATATCTTCCCCAAACAATTTCACCAACCAGGGACCAGATGTTTAAATATGTAAGCCTATGGGGCCATTCTCACTCAACCCCCAGACCTAGCATGTTCCAGGCCGTGAACTTGATTTCTAGGACCCATAAAATTAGGCACTGGTGGTACATTCCTTTAATCTCAGCATTTGGGAGGTAGAGGCAGCAGGGTCAGAAGTTTAAGGTTATCCTCAGCTATATAGAGAGTTTG
>LZPO01107962.1:113954-124933 GCA_001675575.1 Neotoma lepida | reverse complement strand
TATGTGTGTGTGTATGTGTGTGTGTGTGTATTCTTCTGCAGGGAAAACACCAACAATAAAAGCCAGGTGATATGGAAAAGGCTACAGAAAAGGGGGTACAGAGGAAGAGCTGAGATTAAGAGAGATGAGGGAAAGAGTGGGGGTGGAGGCTGCAAAGATATCTCAGCAGTTAGGAGCACTGCATGTTCTTCCAGAGGACCTGGGTTTGGTTTCCAGTACTCACACCGCAGTTAACAGGCACACGTAACTACAGTTTCAGGAGACCCAACACTCTTTTCTGGTCTCTGCAGGTACCTGGCATGAACATGGTGTACCCACCAACATACATATACATGCAGGCAAAACACTCATAGGTGTACAATTATATATATAATATCTCTCTATATATTATATTTAATATATAATGTATTATATAAATGATATATTAGCATTATATTATATTTATATATAAATAACATATACAATATAACATGTATATATTAATATAGATTATATCTATATATTAAATTATATCTATATCTATGTATATATATACTTTCTGTCATTTTTGTCAAATGTCTTTGGACAAC
This sequence comes from Neotoma lepida, assembly GCA_001675575.1. Classification (NCBI taxonomy): domain Eukaryota; kingdom Metazoa; phylum Chordata; class Mammalia; order Rodentia; family Cricetidae; genus Neotoma; species Neotoma lepida. Next base: position 124,364 of record LZPO01107962.1, on the reverse strand, counting down.
CTTAGAATGAGAGAGAGAAATAGGCAAAAAACCCCAGGGTTCCTCTTTACCCAACTAGAACCACAGAANGGAAAAATTATCCAGCCAATCAGAATTACCTGCAAACTGATACCACAGAAATGCCCTCATTTACATAGCAAGAATCTAGGGGTGAGCATGGATCTCACTGGAGAGCAAGTGTGCTTTTCTTTCTTGACCAGGCTTGATGTGGTGGCTTCAATAAGAATGGTCCCCACAGGCTCATAGATGTGAATGCTTGGTCTCCCCAAGTGGCACTATTAGGCCTCCTTGTTGGAGGCCATATGTCACTGGGAGTGGGCACTGAGGTTTTCAAACGCTCAATCCAGGCCAAGTGTCACTCTCTTCCTGCTGCCTGTGGATCCAGATGTAGAACTCTCAGCTGCCTCTCCAGCACCTGCCTGCCTGCTACCATGCTTCCCACTGTGATGATGATGGACTAAACCTCTGCATGTGAGCCAGCCTCAATGAAATGTTTTCCTTTATAAGAATTGCTGTGTCGTGGCGTCTCTTCACAGCAATAGGACACTGACAGACAGTTGGGCTTCTGTCTGAGAGAGAAGATGTACTGTGGTGAGGTTGACCCAGGTCTATCTCGCTCAGCTTTGGAATGGACAAAGNGAACTCTGTCCGAGGACGCTGCTCAGATGCACTAAATCTTTACTTCCACAAGGTGGCATCCTACGCCTGGTCTGCACTTCCTCATTTCCTAAGGACAAACACANGGAGACTCCTTGCCAGAAGAGGTCTCAGAAACACCACCCTTCCTTTCCTTACCTGTTGAGAGGGTACTATCTTTATAGGCTGTGGTCAGAATGGAGGAAGGTGATATTTTAAGCCCTGTCACTACCATGAATTAGAAGACAGTGTGGGGCTTTAGCCTATCACACAATCGTATATAGAAAGCTTTAGTTAATGCTTCTTAATATAATAATTAATATGTATTACACCCTAATATAATATATAATTAATATATAATACTCCCTAGTATAATATAATATAGGAAGATTATAATTTATAATATATATTTATACTTTACTCTCTTGCGGTAAATGTACTTCAGAGCAGAGGCGGGNGAGGCGGGCCGCTCTGAGACAGTGTTGGTAACAAAGTGAGGATCAGAGAGCAGTGTCCACAGGATGCTGTCATTTGTGGAGAAAGGCTGGGCTGTATGTAGCTGCAGTTCTGCTTGGATCTGNGAAATAATGGCAGGAAATCCTAAAAAGAAACCCAAATGAGCCGTGGAACAGGGAAGGGTGCGAGGGAAAGGCATAGTGAGCAAAGGGAGGTTTCCAGAGTCTAGATTTTCTGTGGTTTAGAATTTAGAATCAGGGGCTGGAGAGATGGTTCAGTGGTTTAAGAGCACTTGCTGCTTTTGCAAAACCCTTACAATAAACTATAAACCTAACAACCTAAAGTATAACCCAAGTATTAAACCCTAGGGTAACCACAAACCTAACCTTAGACCTAACCTAACCCTAACCCTGATCTAACACTAACCATAGCCCATGCCCCATTATTATATGCAGCCTTAACCTCAACCCTAACTCTAGGATCAAATCTAAGCCTAACACTATGTCTAACCCTAACTCTGATTTTAACCCTAACTCTGCACCCAAACCTAGCCCTAAACCTAACACAACTCAATAGCCTAATTCTAAACCTAAAAATTTAGGCCTAACCCTAACTCAAACCTAGATTAGCTCTATCCCAATGCTAAACCTAGACTTAATTCTAAATGCAGTTCATGCCATAACTATAAACCTATCTCCATCCTTAACCATAGCCTTAACACTGACACCAGTGTCAGATACAACCCTAACCTAACAATAACCCTAACCTAACACTATTCTTAAACAACACATATGGTATCAGAACAGCACTTATTCAGAGGTTTCTCCTCTTCATACAAGCACTAGCCATAACATCAACATAAAACATGACCAAAACTAAAACACGATATAAACATAATTCTAGAAACAACCATAAAACTATCATAGCCAAAGCTCTAACACTAACAATAGCTATAATATGGTACCTAAGTCTAAATTTAAATATATCCCTAGACCCACATCCCCAGCTTTAACTGTAATCAGAGCCTAAGAACTCAATGTATCCCTAGGTCTCATCCAAATAATAACCTTAACTCCAAACCTGTTCAAAGNCCTGNAAAAACAATACCACCAGTCCTAAATATAAACATTGCAACTATATGAAGGTTTAAGGCTTAAACCTTAAACCTAACTTTACCCAANGTCTGGCCCATCTTAAATATGAACCCTAGATGTAAACCTAAATAAAACAATAACACAAATCATAGACTTAACCTTAAGCCTAATTCTAGCCTTAACCCTAACCTAATCCTAATCCTAGCCCAAGANCTGACCCTAAGCCAAGCCCTAACCCTAACCCTAGTCCCGATCATAACCATAGCCATAGCCCTAACCCTAGCATTAACCCTAACCCTAACTTTAGGCATAGCCCTAACCCTAGCTCAGAACCTAACCATAGACATAACCCTAACCCTAACCCTAGCTCAGAACCTAACCGTGGCCATAGCCCTAACCCTAGCATTAACCCTAAACCTAACCATAGCCATAGCCATAGCCCTAACCCTAGCATTAACCCTAAACCTAACCATAGCCATAGCCATAGCCCTAACCCTAATCCTAGTATTAACTCTCAACCTACCCATAACCATAGCCCTAACCTTAGCATTAACTCTAAACCTAACCCTAACCATAGCCCTAATCCTAACCATAGCACTAACTCAAGTCCTAACCCTAATCCTAGCTCCAAACCTAACCATAGCCATAGCCATAAACCTTAGCATTAACTCTAAACCTAACCATAACCATAGCCCTAACTCTAACTAACTCAAACCCTAACCCTAGAAAAACCTGACCGTAGCTCAAACTATAACACCACCAATAACCCTGACACTAAACTTCAACCTACCCATAACCACAACCCTGCCCTATTCCTAGCACAGGGCCTAACCCTAACTCAAACTCCAACAACTAACTCTATTCCCTGAATACACATTCTAACCCTAGATCAACACAAACCCTAAAATTAGCCCTAACCATTACCCTAATTCTAGTTTTGAACCTAATCCTAAGCCTAATCCAACCATAACTCGAGCTCTAGAACTAAACACAGCCCTGAGACTAACCCTAACCTTAGAACCCTAAGCCTTGCCTCACTCCTAACGCTAGGCCCACCAGCAACACTAACTGTAGACTTTAACTCTAGCTCTATTGCTAAACTTAGCACCAACGCTAACCCTACTCTAAAGCAAACTCAAACCCTAACACTAGTCTTATTCTAATGCTGACTCTAGACCCAACCCTAAACATGATACCAGTCCTAGCCTTATTCCTAACCATGACCTCAGTCCTAAAGTTAACCTTAGCCCTAACACGAAACAATATGCTAAACTTTGCCCTACAACTAACTCAAACCCTAGTCTTAACCCTAAACCACACACTAACCCTGCACTCTAGTCCTAATCCTATTACCAATGCTACTCTCATTTTTTGTTTTGCTTTTGTTTTTCAAGACAGGGTTTCTCTGTGTAACCCTGGCTGTCCTGGAACTTGCTCTATAGAACTGGCCTCAAACTCACAGAGATCCGACTGCCTCTGCCTCTCAAATGCTGGAATTAAAGGTGTGTGCCACCACCAACCAGCCATCTTCATTCTTAAAACAAACAACAGCCCTGACTCTAATGGGAGCCATAAGCCTACCCTATCTTACCCATAACTCTAACCTTAACCCTGAACCTAACCCTAGACTGAACTCTTTACCTAGCCCCAGCCCTAAATCGAATCTCATCCCTAAACCTAACCCTATTCCTAACCCAAGCCCTCAAACTAGCCCTAAACCTAACACTAGCCTGTTCTGGGATATTTGTTCATACTGATTCTTCAAGACTGAAAATAAAGTTTAACCTTGAATCATGGGGCAGAGTTAGTGACTAGCTGACCAGAATTAGCCATAGAGGTTTTGGAGGACCCAGGTTACATATTGAGAGACAGAGGAAGTAGTAGGGAGGAGCTGAGAAAGATTTGCCAGCATTGTGTAGTGGGGAGGAGAGAAAGTGGAGGTCACTGGTCTCTTCTCCAATCAATCAGCTTTTTACCCCGATATCTGACTCCCAAGTTTTATTTAATAATAGAACAATATAAGTAAATGCTTCACTAACCTTTCAACTTCGAGGGCAGGATGTGACCTGGTGAACAGACTCCCACACTATAGAAGTGCTGACTGGATAGGAATTGTTGCCAGATCGTGCCTTTGCTAATTTCTTTTTTGTTTTCTTAATTATTTCATTTTATTATTTTGTGTGTAAGGGTATTTTGCCTGCATGTATGTTTGGGCACTACATCTGTACAATGACCCTGGAAGAAAGAAAGGAAGAAGGAAAGAAAGAAAGAAAGAAAGAAAGAAAGAAAGAAAGAAAGAAAGAAAGAAAGAAAGAAAGAAAGAAAGAAAGAAAGAAAAAGAAAAAGGAAGGAAGGAAGAAAAGAAAGAAAAGAAGGAAGGAAGAAAGAGAGAGAAGCAAACGAACAAACAAACAAAGAAACAAGAAAACAAAGAAACAGAGAGTTGGATCCGCAGGGACTGGAGTTAAAGATGGTTTGACCCACCATGTGGGTGCAGGGCCTGGACCCCAGGTCCTCTAGAAGAGGAGCCAGTGCTCTTAACCACTGAGCCATCTTTCCAGCTCCTTTACTGATGTCTTTAAAAATGAATTGCTTTCAGTCAACCCTTTGATAGAAAATAAAACAGTACATTTTTATAAACATTCCCCACAGTTTCTCCCTATTTGACAATGTACTTTTGTATTTTTCTTTGAACTTTCCTACCCTGACTGACCTTCCTGCCCCAAGGCACTTATTAGTAACATACTATGATAAGAAGTCAAACTTCTGCCAGTGACTGCTGTGTTTTGTCTCTTCTTCCTCTTCTTCTTTTTCTTCTTTTTTGAAAATAGTCTATTTTTATTAGTCCTTTGAGAGTTTTGTATAACATGGTTTGGTCATATTCAGCCCCTAAAACTCTTCTAATATCCAGCCCCCTTCTCAGCTTTGTGTCCTTAAAATAAAGTCCTTCAAGACCAACTTGTGCTGCCCAGATGTGTGGCCTTCCACTGGAGCATGGTTGACTTACTAGGGATTACATTCTTAGGGGAAAAAGCCTGCCTCTCCTTTCCCAGGTAGCTCACAAGTGCCAGTAGTTCTCTGGTTAGAGATGGGGTCGTGTGCCCAGTCCCCTCTCCATGCTGGTATGCAGCCTGGATTGCTATTGCTTTGCAACTGCTGCGAGCTCACGTGTGCAGATGCTCTGCTCTGTCCAGATGTTTCCTTGTCATCAACCATCACCTCTGACCTCAGCTTCCACTTCCACTTTGATCCTTAAGCTTTTGGGGCTGGTACAATACGAATATTCCCTATAGAACAGAACATTCTTTTATTCCCAGCACCTTGGCCAGTTGAGGGTCTGTGTTAAATCACTATCTATGGCAAATAGAAGTTTCTCCAATAAGAGTTCAGAGATGATCTATGGGTATGATAATAAGTCATTCGGGATCAGTTTCATATTATATCCATTTAACACCATAGTAGTAGTAGGTTCTCCCTAAGGGCCTATGGCATGTCTGGACATGTATTCTTGGTCTGATAATGGTGCTAGATACAGGTTTCAGTTTTTTGCAGTGGAACATAAATCCTATCAGAAAGTGGTTGGTTGATCCTGTGACAAGTGGACATTTCTTGCCAAGCCAGTCATTATTGTAGCTCACAGAGTTAATAGCTCATCATGATGAATGATGCTTTTCTCCCCCAGTGGCCTTCAAAGATGCTTCTAGCACTAGGAAAACCAGCCAGAAAGGATGAAGCTTTCAGGTCCACACCAGCTTGATTTTCAATGTGGTATATTCAGTGAAAGGGTCTTACCATCAAATTTTGAAGGGTAACTAAAAGCAATGGCAATAGCTTGTAATATTTGAGGTTCAATTGGACCCCAGTGGTCAATGAATTTAAAAAAAAGTAACCCATTCCTGGCACTGGGCTTTTTGTTTATTAGCCTCTGGTGTCCTGTTGTCCTGTTACAAAGTAACTCAATTGCCAAACTTCCTAATGTATACTGATACCAACTTGAGGTTCAACTTAAAGGTAATGGACCAATCTCTTTAGTAGAGGAGTAATCTGGTAAGTAACACTTCTCCATGGCCTCTGAATCAGTTCCTGCCTCNAGGTTCCTGCCCTAACTTTCCTGGATGATTCCTGCAGGCTGCAGGAAAATGTAATGGAATCCAGCTACTATGACAAAAGCTACTAACTACTTGGAAAGGTCAAGGACTTTTCCGAAGGTCAAGCCATGGCTTAAGAAGTCTTGGTGATATTTTAGCTTTTGTGTATATATTAGCTGGTTCCTACAATGATTTTCTTGTAATGCTATTTGTGCTTCCAAGAACTCGTAACAGTGTATTTATCTAAAATACCTATCAAGCATCCAAGGCCAACCGATCTTCTGAACTAAGGTAACACCCTTGTGGAAACAATGCCTGTCTCCTAGGTCAGGCAGATAGCTTTATTTCTTGTGCAATTTTACTGAGACCTTCCTTTCTTACACAGCCTTACTAATATTATAGACTCCTAACATTTTTACCTAACCACTTCTAGGAATGTAGTTTGAGCACATAAATTCCCTTTTTCTGATATACTAAATGGTCATTAGCACTCAGTTGACCCCCTCCTTTACCACTCCCTTTTCAGGTTGTAAAAGAAAGCCTGATGGTCACTGCCTGGGGAAAACTCTTATCTGCCTTTATGACCCTGCAAGAATTCAAGCCTGGTGACCTTGCTCNGCCAGAGGATTGCTATTGCTTGGGTTTATAACTGAATACTTGAGAGACAGGGGATGGAAAGGTAGAAGGAGACTTAAAGGAGAATTTTGAGGAGAGAACTTGAGGACGAGATGGAGAAGAGAAAAGAGAAATGAAGAACTAGATGGGTAAGAACTGGAGAGGAATGAATTAGATGGGGAAGAACNAGATTGCAGGGCTAGAAGAGAGAACTAGAGGAACGAGATGGAAGATGAAGGAGAGCCAGATGGAGAAGAAAAAGATGAGAAAGAAGGAGATGGGAGAGGAGCTAAGATGGGAAAGAACCAGACAGATGAGAATCTAGATGGGGCAGAACTAAGATGAGATAATTAAGATAGAACTTAGAGGGGACAGCAGTTGTAGAGAGAAATTAGAAGAATGAAGTACATGGACTAAAGATTTTCATGTACATAGATTCTTTTCTTATGGTCAAAGATTAAATTATCAGCTGGTTGTAGATTCTTCCTGGACCCTGGGAGAGGGCTATGGAGGGGCTGGACCCCCATAGTCCCCGTTAGATGATGGACTGCAAGCTGTAATATTAAATAAACCCTTTCCTCCACAAGCTGCTTTTGGTCATGGTGTTTTATCAGGAAAGTAAAAATTCTAAATAAGACACTCTTTTCTTGAAAGCCCCTCTCCATTGGCCCCTGAGTAATTTTCAGACCTATATGGGTATTTCAAATGAAGCACACATATCTGAAAATTCAAAACTAACATCCACAGATGAGAGTGATAGACCCCAAAAACAGGGTACTACCTTCTNGGGAAGAGGGGCCCCAAAATCCCAGACTCCAGTCCAGTTGATGCAAACTGCAAGAGGCTTTATTTCAGGGCAAAAAGACAAACGGTTGTACAATCGGGCCTTCTTGGCTCTCCCGAGCAAGAGAAGCCCGAACTGAAATCGCACACAGTTTTTAAAGGCAAAAATCACAGAACTACAGTTTTCATACAGATCTATCTTTGATTGGNTCGTGTCTAGGGACTTTCCACAAAGTTTGGCTTAATNATAGGGTGGGTGCTCATTGTCATGGAGACCAGGGTTGGGACATTCCAGAGCCAAATAATCGTTATCACCTGAATGTCTTGTGACATCCTGTGACATCCTGTGGTCAAGCAATCGAGGTTCTGCCGGAGAACTTTGGGGGGGTTTATACAAGGTCACAGTGACTTTCCCCGGAACTCCTGTAATTGTCCTAGCTACAATTGAGCAATTATCTCTTTGCCAGAAACCTCCGGTTGTGGTGGAGCAGCGGCTGGACAGNGTATCTTAACAGAAATCTTGACCTCCATTAAACAGTAATTTAGCAATTCTGCTCTGGCTTTAGCTTCTCGATCCTAAGGGAGGGAGTGTCAGGCCTAAAGAGTATGGGGGTTTCAGGCCTTAGGAGAGTTGGGGTCTTTCAAGAGAAAACGCTTGACATCTGTCTTTCTGGGTCTGAGTTACCTGACTGAATTATTGTGGCCAGCTCTGTTCATTTACTTGTGAGTTTCATATTTTTCTTTTTCTTTTTTTTAAGTAGGAGGTTTTAATACAAAAGGGGGGGCAGGGCCGGGAAAGCACTTAAACAAGGATGAGTGTGAGGAGCCAGCAACAGGGGGTGCAGGCACTCTGTGGAGTGGGGTGATTGCGATGATGCAGACTGAGTTCCCCGCCTCTTTGATCCTCCATCATTGGCCAAGCTTGTGCTCCTGTCCCACTCCAGCTACCAAGAAGTCCCTAGTGCTGGAGAACTTGAGGCTGTTGATAAAACCCACCAGGGGGATGTCACAGAGGGTCAAGCTGCCAGAAGCCCTCTCCACACTGCCAAAGCCACACATAGGCATTGTGGGATCCTTTGGCCACAAGGTCTGTATTGAGTAGGGCTGCTGCTGCTGATACCNAGAAGGGCTGTTCCAGGCCTGGCTCCCCATGAAGCCTGTGAGCTTCATGATGGAGGTCAAGTGGCCATTTCTTGGAGAGGTCCCACAAGGCTTCAGAGCTGTCATCCTTACAGGACACCATGTGCTCCTCATTGATCAGATGGATACAGTCAGTGGAGTCCTGGTAGCCATAGAAGACAAGCTGGGATTCCTCTGGTATCTTCCACACACTCACAGTCCCATCCCGGGCCCCAGCTATCACACAGCACTCTTGCCTCAGGGCATCCAATGCAGCCACAGTATCCTGGTGCCCTCCTCATAGGAGTTCTCTGCTACATTCCACATCTCCATAGAGCAGTCATGGGAAGTGCTGTAGAGCAGGTGGGTACCTCTTTGGAAGGCCAGTCTCTGACACTGCCCTGGTGTCACATGAAGGTGTACAGGTGCTGGCAGCTTTGGGGCTCCCAAATTAGAATGAGCTTGCTGTGGTNACAAGGTACTTGCCATCAGAGGAGATGGTCATGCAGATGCTGTGGCTGCTGTGGCCTGAAGCCTGCCCCTGGGTACCCCTCTTTGCTCGAGGAATCGCAGGCAGCTTTCACCCTACTCTCTANGCTCTGCAGCCTTTGGAGGCAGAGAAGATGGCCAGGTCATCAGGGGTGATAACCAAACNCGTGATGGAGAGCTGGTGGTCTCCTAAAACTCGAATGGTGACGGGAGCTGGGGCCTGGATCTCCTTTGCAACCGATTTCTGCAACCTGTATCTCTGCTCAAGCACGTCCTCCTTCAAGTGCCCCACTACCTGATCTTCCTCAAATGCACCTGCTCCAACCTTCTCTTCTTGCTGTCTGAGCTGTTCAAGGTTCAGCTAAGCATAGCATCTTCTCCTATGGTCTTCTCCAGCTCCTCCTCCTTCTCTTCCTCTTCCTCTGTTTCCCTTGGAGCCAAGCTCTGGCTTCATTCAGCTTGCCACCACNGTGAACTTGCTCTTGTCCCCAGCAGAGTCGCCTTTTCCTTGTGGCTTGCCAGCCCCCGCAGCGGCCCCGGTCCCAGGGCCAGTTTTGCCCACTTAGGAGCTGCCATGACGGTCAACAAGATGCTCATCAAGGTGCCACTGTGGCTGCTAAACCCTACCCTTTCATCTTTCTTAAACCCTGAATAATATACTGTTATGTAAACGTCATCAGTTGATGGGCATCTAAGCTGTTTCCACGTCTTGGTTATTGTGAACACAGCAGCAGTGAACATGGATGGACATGCGTCTAGAGTCCTTTGGGTATGTACTCAAGAATGGTGTAGAATCTACACCGTAGATGAATTATATGGTAGATCTATTTTTAGATTTTTCGAGGAACCATCACATTAATTTCCATAGTAGCCACACCAGTTTGCGTTCCCATCTGTGGTGACTAAGTGTTCCCTTTTCCTGAATCTATGCCAACACTTAACATTTGTTATTTTTTACCTCAGCTCTTCTGACTGGGGATGAGCTGGAAGCTCAAAGTGTGCGTTTTCCTGACAGCTAAGGATGATGAGCATTATAAAGAGAGTTTCTCAGCCATTTGTATTTCATGTTTTGAGAATCTCTGTTCAGTTCTATGTCCCATTTTTAATTGGATTGTCCATTTTTTTTTTTT
>LZPO01107962.1:93902-105474 GCA_001675575.1 Neotoma lepida | reverse complement strand
AGGCATTTGTATGTACTAGTACAGCAGTGCACATGTGTAAACTAGTAGACAAGGCATTTGTATGTACTAGTACAGCAGTGCACTTGGATATACTAGTACAAAAATGCACTTGTATGTACTAGTACATTAGCACACATGAATATATTAGTAGAGCAATGCATATGAACGTATTGGCACAGCAAAAGAAGTGGATGAAGTAGCACTCACGCATTTACTAGTATAGCAGTGATGGTGAATGTACTGGTACGACAGCACACATGGGTGAACTAGTACAGCACACCCACAGATGTACTATTACAGAAATGCAAGCCAAGGTACTATGACAGTAGGTCAGTAAGTGCTAAAACACTAGCACACGTGGGTNTATTACTACAGTAACACACATAGGTGTACTAGTAGAGCACTACACAAGGATCTATTACTAAAGCAATGCATATCAGTGCAATAGTGGAAGAGCCAAACCAGACATTCTGCTACCGTAGTGCAAACAACTGTGGATGTACAAGAACACCAAGCACTGTTATTTTACTACATCCACATACAGCATTGTACTACTGCATCTGTGTGCACTNCTCTACTGGTACTTCAGTGTGAAATGCACTACTAATACATCCATGTACACACAGTCGTAGTACGTGCAGGTGCACTGCAGAATGAGGACATCAGTGTGCACTGCACTACTACCACATCCAATCTTTGAATGTCTGTTGGATTCTACTTGACTCCATCTGGCCGTGGATTTTTTTAAGGCTAGATGGCTAATTATTACTGTTTTAATATCCTTATTTTGGAGGGGGGATCTCTATGTTTTTTACTTCTTTTTGGTTTAACTTTGGTGGTTTGGCAGAATCTAGAAATTCATGTTTCTTTTAGTTTTCCAGCTTAATGCAGTATGGATTTTTAAAATATTCCCAAGTAATAGTTTGCTTTCTTTGGGGTCTGTTGTGATGTTTCACTGTTCATCTCTGGCCTGTTCATTTANGTCCTTTCTCTCTCTTTCCCTTACTCCCTCATTCCCCCCCTCTCTGTCTCTCTCTTGGTTAGTTGGGCCAAGGATCTGTCAATCCTGCTTAGATTCCTTGGTTCTCTGCTGTTTCTTTGTTTCTGTTTTACTTTGATGTCTATTATTTCTCCCATTGACAGGGTTTTGATTTGGTTTGAAACCAATTGCAATTGCTCTTTCTGGTTTTTTAATGCAGGCAGTTAAAGCTATAGGTTTCTCTCATAGGACTGCACTCAATGTGTCTCAGAGATTCAGTTGAATTGTGTTTTTATTTTCATTTAATTCCAGGTAGTTTTTGTTTCTTCCTTAATTTCTTGTTTGACCAATTCATCCTTCAGTAATGAACTGTTTAATCTCCGTGAGTTTGTGTATTTACTAGAGATTCCTTTTCTATTTTAAGTTTTGTTGAATTATAGTCAGATAGGGTACAAGGAATGATATCAATAATTTTGAATTTGTAAAGACTTGTTTTGTGTCCCAGGATGTGGTCTATTTTAGAAAAGCTTCCATGTGCTGCTGAGTAGAATGTGTATTTTTTGATATTTGGATGGAATGTTCTGTAGATAGCTGTTAAGTCTGTTTGATGTATGGTGTCANTTAATCCTGANGTTTCTCTATTTTTTTGTCCAAATGACTTATCTATTGGAGAAAGTGGGTATTGAACTCACCTACTATTAATGGATTGATGTTAATCCATGTCTTTAATTCCAATAGAGATTTTTCATGAATGGAGCATCCCTGATTTGGTGCATAAATGTCTAGGATAGTAATTTCTTCTTTGGCTAACTATTCCCTTGGCCAGAAGGAAAGTGTTCCTCTGTATCTCTTCTGATTAATTTTAGTTTGAAGTCTAATTTGTCAGACATTAGGATAGTGATGCCTGCTTGCTTCCTGGTCCCATTTGATTGGAAGGAATACTTTCATTCACACTTTTACTCTAAGGCAGGGCCTATCTTTAGAANTAAGATGTGTTACTTGTAGACAACAAATGGATGGATTTTGTTCATTGCTCCATTCAGACAGCCTGCATCTTTTGATTGGAGAATTGAGGCCATTGATATTTGAAGTTATTATTGAAATGTGTGTGTTAATTGTGGTCATCCTGTTGTTGATTTTTGATGTTGTTTGTGTTCTCAGTGATATTTTGTGTTTTAATAATTATTTTCCACAATCCCTCTGCTACACTCAGTTCTCTCTCCAGCCTGAAATAATAATTCTTATATTTTTTCAGGTTTCTTTATGTTGTGGTAAAGTTTTTCTTTCCTCATCAATTATGGCAGATGATTTAGCTAGGTATATTAGTCTAAGTTGGCCTTTGTAATCTTTTATGATTTGGAATTTATTGTTTCAGGCTCTTCTGGCTTTTGAAGTTTCCATTGAGAAATCAGCTCTTATTCTGATGTGTTTTTCTTTATGTGACTTGCATTTTTTTTCTTTTGGTGCTTTTAATGTACTTGTTATGTGTATTTAATGTTTTAACTGTGGTATGCTGTAGTGATTTTTGTTTCTGTTCTTGTCTATTTGGTGTTCTGTGTGCTTCTTGTATTTTATGGGGTGTCATTCCTTGGTTTGGGGAAACTTTCTTTTATGACCCCAACATCAACCCTAACAGCAACACCAATGCCAACCCCAACCCCAACTGTATNATTGTATTATTCAGGGTTCTCTAGAGTAATAGAACTGATTGAATATATATATGGAATTTATTAGAGTGGTTTACAGGCTGTGGTCCAGCTGGCTCATCAATGGCTGTCTATCCGTGGAAAGTGCAAGATCCAGTAGTTGTTCAGACCATGAGGCTGTGTCTCAGCTGGTCTTCAGTATACGCCGGAATCCTGAAGAAATAGGCTCTATTGCCAGTGAAGGAGTGAACTCACTAGTGAGAGTTAGGACATGCAGGCAAAGAGCAAGTGCTTCCTTCTTCCATGTCCTCTATATAGTCTACCACCAGAAGATATTTCCCAGATTTAGGGTGAGTCTTCCCAATTCAAATGATTTAATTAAGAAAAATCCCCCATAGGTATACCCAGTCACTTGGGTTTTAGTTAATTCCAAATGTAGTCAAATTGAAAATGAAAAAATAGCCATCACATCATTAAACCCCAAACTAAACCTCAAACCCAATCCAATCTAACTCTAGTCCCAACCACAAAACTAGACCCAGTCTCAGCCTGCACCCCAAATCTAACCTGAATCCCAAATTCAGTCCCAACCCCAAGCCCAATCAAACCCCATCCAGAAACCAAAACCAACACCTCAAACCCAACACCAATCCTGTCCACAACCCCCAACACCAAATTCAACTCTAACCTCTACTCCATGCCAGATCCCAACCCAACCACAACACCAACCCTGGGCACCATGAACCCCAACCTCAACCCCAACCCTAACTATAACAACCCAAACCTAAACCCAACACCAGTCCCAACCCCAATCCCATCCTCAACCACATCCACAAAACCCGTCCAAGACCTGGCACCACCCATAACCCCACCCCCAACTCCAATCAAGACCCCAAACTTGAACCCAGCCTTGACTCCCACTCTAACCCTAACTGGTACCCCAACAATAACCCCAAACCCAATCCTAACCACAAGCCCAACACTAACGCCAACCTAAACCCAACCATAGCCCCAATCTGAATTCCAATCTAGATACCAAACTCAGCCCCAACCCCTAACCACAACCTAAGCACACCTAAGCACAACTCCAAACCCAAACTCAANCCATACTCTGTGTTATTAATTCTCACTGGCCTGGGGACAGTGGGAAGAAGTGATATAAGCACTCAAATACTCGTGTTTTCAATTGTAAGAATTTCTTACGTAATGAAATCACTTGACATGACAATATAAATCCAGAATCTATCTGCACATTTTCCTCTCCTATGGTATTCTAAGTCACACAATGGCTGATGAGCTGGTTTTTCCATAGTGTGCAGTTAAGATGTTTCTTAGCCTCCTACACCAGAGTACAATTCATTAAAAACATCTCTGCCTGCCTTCCAATTATGGTCACAGCTCTCTGACTAGGAAGCCAATTACAGTGCTCTAATAGCCATACAGCCCTAGCTCTAGCATATCAGTAAAGCCCTGTTCCTCAATAGGGAACCAGTGTGGGGCTGCCATTCCAAGCCCAAGGCCTCTCCATCCTGCTGGACACCAGTACCTGAAATGAAAACAGTTCATCCAGTCTTCCCTTCAAACAGAAGGCTCTCGTGCACTTGCTGGAAATGAACTGAAGTCACATTCAAGGCTGAGAGTGTAAAACGTGGAAGATTTCCGCTATTTAATGTTGAAGTGTCATCTTCTAAATCTCAAGTTTATCATTGACCCTAGAAGATCACCTTTCCCCAAATTGACGGTAATTATCACAAGCTGGGCCAGGCACAGCACTGCGGTCAGTGTGCAAGGCAGGTAAGGTCTATCCTTCGAGCTCACGGGGTCAGTCAGAACTGCACANCATCTAAAAAGGCAAATTGTGTGGGGCAGGTGATCTCAAGGCTTTTTACGAAACAGCAAAGCCGAGTTTCCCAAGGCTGCACAGTGGCTGAGATCACTTAGTGNANGGAAAGACGAGCNGAAGACTCTTGCTAGTCTCTGCTTGTGAAGGAGAAAGGGAAAAGAGCGTGCTTTCCCATTAGTTAACTGTGATTGAGCTTACTTAGGAAATATTAGGTTACCTAGGAATAAGGAACTCTTCCTGTGAGCTGAGAGTGAAAACCGAGCTGCTGGCTTCTGCCTCTGCGAACCTGCTTGCCCCTTTCTTTGTTTTTCTGCTTCTCTCCCGAGAAGTGAGCGCCACCAACAACCACTCAGATAGTAGGTCCTGTTTGCTAAAGATAAAACTGTCCTAACCAGAAACCTGCCAATGTCAGCTTCTGTAAAACTCAATTAGTCCTGGGAAATCCCTCCTTTGGGGTGGGGAATAAAAAGACCACCCTAAGATGGTCACGTGACTATGCCAATGTCTATGTCTAACTCTATATAAACCATGAAATATTTCTGATCAGTGTTGTGCCTCTTTAAGCAATAGCTGGAAGCTGCAGTAGCAAACCGGTTAAAGAAAAATTTCCTTTATTTCCGAGGGCTGAGAACTTCTCACTGGGGAAGGGTGAGGCCTGACCTCAATACCTATGCCACATTTAAAGAAAGAGCAATTAGAAGGCAGGAATAATGGAGAGGCAACTGAAAACCCTCCTGGGTCCCCTCGAAGAATGTCAACAGGAACACAAAAGGCTGGCTACAATGAATGCTGTCCCCAATGAATGCTGTCCCCATCCATTTCTCTCTGTATCCCACATACTCTGGGTGGGGGGCTCACAACCCATGCTGATCCCTTTTGCCCTGTAGTAGGTGGCTTGGATCATGCTTTGCTGCAGACATAGCACAGACTAGTCACCTCTTTCCTCTGCTCATGCAGACCGTAACACTGTCATAACCAGTGCGTACATGGCACTGATGGCTTCGCTGCCTTTTTGAAACGCTTTAACTACTCTAGGAGGTGGTTGTAACTCACGGCAATTTTACAGATGAAGAAAACAGTGCACACTGGAGCCAGGCAGCCAGATTTGCACAGCTGGTATACAGTGGAACCAGCTCCTGTTGCCATGGAAACCTTCCCTCAAGGCAGAGAGCCCTAGACTAAGAACATAGCCTTCCAGAGTAGGCCAGGAACCTGTTTTAGAAGAAAGGCTTCAGTGACAATAGGAGTTCACACTGACAATCCACACTCTCCNTTAGCCCCACTGTCTTTCCTAACATTACTACATTGTCATAGGTTTTTAATTTAGACCTACACTTGCCTATGCAGAGCGCCTCCTCTCCCTCATTGTAAGCTATTGAAGACAGAGATTATCAGAAATCGGATACTGGGGCTGATGAGCCGGCCTGGAAGAAAAGGTGTTTGCAACTGATGATGCAAGCCTGGTCAGCTGAGTTGGATCCTTGGAAAGCATATGAAGGTTGGAAGGAGAGATCTGGCTCCNTAGTCGTCCTTCACATGCTCATCGTGGCATGCGTATCCACACACATGTCATAGGTACACACACACAATAATACTTTNAAAAAAGAATCTCGCATTGTTTAGATGAATTTTAGAATTGCTTGTGTTGTATAGCAGTTTCCTCTGAGATTAAAACCTTCCAATTTGGAGGGAAGCACTTCAAGGTATAAGATGTTAAAAGGGAGATAAAATAACAAGATGTTCTAAAGGGAGGTGAATGATCTCATCCTGTAGATCAGGGAGTATACAACTCTACAGTAGCCCCAGGAAGACCCTAAAATTGACCAGATTCACTGGGTCCCTCCCTTCCCAAGCACATATAAGCATGAGGACTGCTAAGGGACTCTCAAATGGGTTCAGCTGCTTGAAAGAGCCTCAGCCCAACTAAACTACCTGGTGAGGACACTCCAACCTGTAGAGCTGCCCTCAGGCTGTGCAGTGTGCTCTAGGCTTCCAGCTTCCATGACCTGTGACCCGTGCTGGGGGTGGGGGTTGTTGATGCTGCTGCCTTTGAGTCGTTTCTGCTCTTAAAAATAATCCCAAACCCCCATATTCTGGTAAATAACCCCAATAAATTATTGGTTCACTAAGTTGAACTTTGATAATATCCTTTGCCCTGTCATTCATTCTGTTGTAGGGTAAAAGATTTGAGCCTACTTCTGTATTTGAAAACTTACCAAATCCCGCCAATCCCTGAGTGTGAAAACNCNCCAATCCCTGAGTGTGAAATNCCCCCAATCCCTGGGCTTGGTGTGAAATCTCACCCATCCTCACCCTGGAAATCTCCATCTGAAAANCTCCTCCCCCCCAAAACCCTGCATAAACCTGTTTCCTGCTCAGCTCTCAGCTGCTTCCTGATGGAGCAGAGGCAGCCGCCCTCTTGTGTCTTTCCCAATAAATCTCTCGTGTGAGGTTTGTTGTGCTGGGTGACTTTGTGATGTTCCTTGGCTCCCAGTTGCCAGGACACCATTTCCCTCAGANCTGTAACACTTACATCTATATCTGAGGTGAGGGGATGTTTGTTCATGTCTCCTNAGGAATAGTCACACATTACTCACTAACTATCTTTCCCATGCCCCCTTTGCTCTAATAGTCTATATACATACTCGGCACTTCAGGCTGATCACTTGAGTTAAAGAGTGAAGACATACAAGTAGCTTCATTTCAGAATTTGGGGCATAAACTCTGCATACCACTTTCATCTCTTAGGCTTCACTTGGCATGTTCGTGCTGCAAAACAAATAATAATGGCAGGAGGACTCATTAGAGAACATTGAGATGAATTACAGCAGCCTAATAGCAATCCGGCCCCAAAGTAATTATCTGACTTAATGCCTTACTATGACCATTCTCAGTCTGTGAGTGCATTTAAACCCACTTCCTCCTTCCTTTTTCTTAGAAAGAGCAATTATTAAGCTGTCTATGAACAAATGCAACAGAAAAAAGAGAACTCAGCAACCACAGAATGTGGCAAAATGGTCAGGCAGAGACTGCATTGCTCCAGAGGTCTGCTCTCTGCTCACAGTTGCTCCATGGACTGGATTCTGTCACACAGGGCAGTCACTGCTGGCTCTGCTGTCCAGACTGCTGCTGCAGATCCTTAACACTCAGGGCAGTGTGTGTTGTGCGTGAAGATCGGAACCACCAGGATCCAGAAGCCTGCGGACAGAGTGGGCTGTCCCAGTATGCTTTGCATCTGGAAAGTACCATTATATTAAAAAACAAACAAACAACAAAAAAAACCCTTCAGTCTTGGGAGTCCCAGGCTCAGGCAGGTAAAGCTGAAGTGAAGTTGCTGAGTCAGAAAGGCTGTCCCTCTGATGATTCTAAGCTTTGAGTGAGGCAGTAGATGTGGAGTTCTGGCCCTCTGGAAATAGAGGTTCTGTCTTAGGAGGAACAATTTCAAAGCCAAAAAGCACTTAGCATCTTCCCCTGAGACATTCCTCCTGTGATGGGTCATACCCAGGTGTCTTAAGAGAAGAGGACTCCTTAGGGATTGTATGAACCATCTTCTAATGCCCCNGCTTTGGAGTCTAAACCCCAGACTTCACCCGACTCCTTTGACTCACCAAATGCAATAGATAACATCCATGAAGCATGTAACAAAGCTAGCCATTGTTCCAGGACTTTCGATGAGCCGGTTTAACTCTTAAAACGCTAGGTAGCCAAACTGGGTATAGTAACTAGTTCAAGCTTCCAGAGTATGTCAGGGGTAGGACTGCAAATCAGATCTAGGTGAGCATACACGCCATGAGAAGAAGAATGGAGGCTTGACAGAGGGAGGAAAGTCATCCAGCATGAGACAGAAAGGCGGTGTGGAGGAGGGCAGTGGGGGAGAGGAAGAAATGGGAATGAAGGGTTGTGACACATAGGTATGAAGATGCCAGGATGAAACCTCCTACTTGGAAAGCTAGCTTCAAACATTAATAACGTTTAACAAGTACAAGAAAAATCCAGAGAGCTCTAGCCCTGGAGCCTTCTCCTCAAACACTGTGGTAATCTAATACTGAAGGAAGCTCTGGAGGGAAGGATAAAGGAAGAGGAAGCATGCTGAAGAAAGTGGATGGCCACAGCTTCTCTGATACAGCTCCCTTACAAAGATGAGTATCTGCGACTTGCTCTGGCCCACAGAATGTGGCACAAGTTCACTGTGTATGCTACAGGCTTCTGTTTACTTCAGTTTTAACCATTTTCGAAACCGGTATTTGTAAGGAAGTCCACGCTGTTTCCTGAAGGAGACAGAGGCCATGTGGAGAATCTNTGCGATGAGACACTTGGAGAGAGCCCCTGTGTGGAGAAGACCCAGAGGATGAGACATGGTGTGGAGGGTGAGCCCATATGAGAGAACACTGATNCTTCCTGAGGACAGAACAAAGACTGAGGCGTGTGAGAGAGGCCTTGATGGATTCCNAGATCAGTNCAGCTGCAGCCAGATGGGGCCACCTGAGTAACAGCAACCGAGAACAGGAAACCGACCCAGTCACTCGAAGAATTCTGAGGAATAGTAAATCATTCTCTTAAGGCTGTAAGTTTGGAAGTGGTTTGTTACACTGTGGTTGGCAGCTTGTACAGATGACTAGTGAATTACTCAGGCTTGGAAGAACAACAGAGGCCTTTGTAGGGAAAGACCAAAAAATGAGGTTAGGAACAGAGGAGGAAGGTCTTTATTATCACACTAAGCACTTTTGAACTTAACCTGTTAAGTTCTGAAGATTTGTAAGGAGGAAGTGGATGCGGTGCTAGGTTCTTAGGGATGCTAATATAACAGCAGCACAGAGAGCAGAAATGTGAACACACAGATGTGAGGGAGAAAGGCACGGGGAGGGCTGACTGCTGAGCTAAACAGATGCTGTTGAAAATCACTGAGCAATAAGGCAGTAAATGCAGAATCAGGCATTCAGTCTTGGAGGCACAGATGTTTCCTGACAAACCACAGCCTCGATCATTTCTTTACCCAGTTTTCCAGCTCTGGCTGCTCTTCCTTTCAAAGATCCATAGATGTAAACGGGGTGTGCAGTTAAGAGCCGAGCCTGAGGTTTAAATTAGAAACTAGCATTTCAGTCCATTCTCTTTTACCTTTGAGTTGTGCACCTCTGGGCAAATTCCTGAACCAGCTGGGTCTTAACTTTTCTTGTGTAAAATAGATGTAGCAACACTTGCTTCACAGGGGCCTTGTAAACCTCAAAAGAGACGGTGCCTGATGAATAATTTGGGTAAATGGCTACACACCCAAATATAAGTACTCAGATGATTGCTTCTCTTCGTGTGATTGAGCTCCAGGCTGGCGAGTGGTTCTTCACATCTTCATGCGAGAACTCATGTGAGAGCTGTCTTCAGTGCATGCCTTCCAAGGTTAAGCAAGTTATCACCATTCTAAAAACAGATGGAAAGGACATGAAAGACTATGGTCAAGGAACGTTCNCCTTCTACTTACGCTACTGTGTCAAGAACCTAGGCACTGGAACACAGACTTCCAAAAGGGCTGGGAAGTCCTAAAATTCTACTCAGTGATGACAAAGGGAAGAGAAAGCTGTATAGTCTTTAGCTTTAGTAAGCTGATAAAACATCCTAGAAGGATATACCATCACATTGCATTTCATGCTAGCTGAGTCAGGTCCCCCAAGATGCNCTGTGACTTCATCAATCTCTTCCAGTGACTAACACAGAGCAGTTTGAGAAACAATAGTTTGAGCCACTGCTACTTGGGTTTTCTGTCACTTGAAGCTGAAATCATTTCTAGTTTATAGATTTGGATCATGCACCCCAATCTTATATGAATATGAGAATTTCCTGGAGGAAATTTTAAACACTTCAATTCCCAGGCTGTAGGGTGGAATGGGACTTTCTTGGAATGGGACTCAGGCATCCATGTTTTAGGAGATTTCAATGTATAGGTAAATTTGAGAGATATTGCATTTGGAGGAAAATACAATGTTTGGGATTTATCTCTTGCCTGCCTCTCTGCCTTGTGAGTTAAGGCTATCTATTTCTCATGCTTGCATGAGGATAGCAATCATCAGGCAATCTTGTTAAATACAGACTTGGATTCAGTAGGACCCAGTCAATACCTCCAAGTTACACCCCTGTCTTAGTCAGGGTTTCTGTTGCTATGAAGAGACACCATGACCACAGCAACTCTTGTAAAGGAAAACATTTAACTGGGGCTTACAGGTTCAGAGGTTTAGTCCATTATCATCGTGGTGGGAAATGTGGTGGCATGCAGGCAGACATGGTGCTGCAGAAGGAGCTGAGAGTCCTACATCTTGACTTGCAGGCAACAGGAAGTGGTCTGAAACACTGGGTATGGCTGGAACATATATGAGACCTCAAAGCCTACTTCCTCCAACAAGGCCATCCTTACTCCAACAAAGCCACACCTCTTAATAGTGCCACTCCCTATGAGCTTATGGGAGGCAATTACATTCAAATTACCACAATACCCATACCCACATAAGTCATATATTCAGGTCTGTATCTATNAGGTATATACCTATACAAGATCTATACCTACTTCTATGCTTCTGAGTTAGGGCTTAATGGTTAGTTCCACAAATAAAGATTATTTATAACCAGCAAAGAGCAGCATGCATTTATTTTTCTTTTAATGAAGCTATTAAACCATAAAATATCATGANTACTTCCATCTTTCAGACTTTCTGGAGGGTTGACTACCCCCAGGAGACAGTTCATAAGAGGACTATTCAATAAATATCCTGTCTCTGATTTGACCTTTTGTCTCAGGAAGTTAAAAAGTTATATGAGAGGAAAGTTTGAGTGTCTCTACTTTTATTTTAAACTAAAGTATTTTACTTTCATGACTGTGCTTATCTTTAAAGTAAAAACAAAACTTTGATCATAACTTTGGAAAAAAATGTAAACATGTTTTCTTAAGAAGGACACAGGGCAAATAAGAAACACACACACACACACACACACACACACACACACACACACACACACACACACACATATATATGCTTCCCATTATGCAGTGTTCAGTGTTCAGGACTCAAGACTCAGCTCTCTCAATCTTGTTCACAAAAATTACTACCAAATGTCATTTAA
>LZPO01107962.1:59543-82924 GCA_001675575.1 Neotoma lepida | reverse complement strand
CACAAACATTTATTCAGGATACTACAACACTCAGTAAGAGAAATCAGGTCTCATTTAAACCAAGGCCACTCTGTTCCTCCCTCACACAAACTCAGTAACACGGATACTCCATNCCATCCAGGGTAGAATCAGGAACTCAGTGCTCTCTTGCTAATTTCCTTGGAAGGCATCGACTTCTTGGGAACGGAAAGATGGCAATAATCCCCCTCTTGTGGCAATGTTCTTAGTTGATGAGTAACTTTTGATGATTGGCCCCCTCATGAAGGCCACTCTCAGAACTTGTCTTTGAGGCTGGGTTCACTCCTAGGGCTGAGGGAGGTTGGCCAATGGGGGAAGCTGTTCCTACAGTCTCTGTATTCATAAACCCATGTGAGTTGCGTATGTTGCTTTCAGAGTACAGGTTTGCTCGGCGGCTTTCCCAGAATCCGTGGGTTCACTGCGCATCCCAGACCCCAGGCCTTCCACTTTATGGGTTAGAGATGCGGGTGAATGAATGCTCTCTACATCGGAAGCTGTTAGATTACTAAAAGGCAGCTGTAGAGAGACAGAAGTCGGAAAGAAAGAGAAGCTTGGTCTGACTTGAGGTGGGACCATGTTTATTCTCAGCGAGGGGGCATTTCTGTCACTCATGTGTGCGGATGGCCAAAAGCCTGTGGAAGAAGATGGGATGCAGGCCCATATAGGGGAGGAAACGACTTCTATAGTCCGCAAGGGAAGCTGGGAAGTGTAGTCTTTCAGCAGAAAACTATCATTCTAACTGAGAAGATTAAAAAAAAAAATCATAGCAGGGGTGTTTTAGCTATTTTCTGCTGAGGAGGGTCTCTGTCAGATGGAGTGGATCTGGGTCCATCGAAGAGGGGGTCCTCTGGTCATGTAGTTGGGGGAGAGTCTTAATTTGATCGGCTGACATGCGATTGCCGTCCTGTATTCTTGAAGAGACTTGAAAAATAACTACTACAGGACTGTAAGCAGCTGATTTGGTTACAGAATAGAACTGAAGAGATTTTCTGGAAAGGTTAGGGGAAGGGGAGGGGGCAGAGGCAGGAGAGACAGAGGGCGCCAGTAGGAGAAAATGGGCATAGAGTTGACTCAGAGTGACTGTGATTGGTCCCCTGACCAAAACGAACTAGCAGAAGTAGCAGGGAGCGACAGAGCATCAAAGGAAGGGGACAAGAGAAAATAGAGGAAGAATGTAAAGAATGGTGTGTGGCCTGGGGTGAAAGGGATGAAGGTCCATTCTAGCCAGCTTCTCCACAGCATCTAAAAGGTCTTTTTGCAGCTGTTGTAGGGTGAGGGCTATTGCGGGAGCTTACATGGAACATATTGTTTGGGTTTAAAGTTCAGCAGGTAAAACATTTAAAAAGGCAGGGTAAAAACGTAAGTGTGAGGATAATAAGGAGGAAAGCGGCGATCCAGGGGGAGGAGCCAGAGTGGGAGGGGAACCAGAAGCCCATGCATAGGAGGAGCTTTGTCGTCGAGTTTTTGTCTAGCCCCCGTCTCTAGGTGGCCCCATTTCAAACCAGTTAGGATTTGCTGGCGTGGAAGCAGCGTCTACTAAGGCACAGATNACATCTGTGGAGTACTGCAGGNATCAAGGAGTCCAGCTGATCCTGAAGGATGTTAAGCTGACCTGAGCTGGTGAGACAGGGGTTCATTGGGGCAAAGAAGGCTTCCATACAGCTGTTTTAGTTCCGAGTTCCCCAAACAATGTCCACTTGTTTGTGGCAATTAAGTCCCTTTCAGAGAGGTCACCCAAACTTTTTAGGAGTTTGGGGGGCATCAATCTCCCAGTAATTGCTTCAAGGCTCACAGAAGGGTGACAGAGGAGCAGCAATTAGAGTGTCTCAGAAGAGGGTCCATCCAAGGGGTNACGGTAAAACTTAACAGCTGGCAAAGATCCAGAACATAAAGCCAGGAGATAATAACTGTACACGTGTGTGGGGAGCCTTAAGAGATAAAGTTACAAGAGGAAAACTTTTACATCAAGGTTAACATGAATCAATGTAAGGTTAAATATAGAATTAACAAGGTTAAATGCAGTTGTACAACTGGCTGGACCATGACAGGGTGACTGTAATTAGCTGTTTGTTACATCAGACTCCTGCATGAGGAACAAGGTTCTGGAAGCTGTGTAAAAGAAGCCAGTTAAAGTCGGCATCCAAAGAATGAATCTGAACAGAGAGTCTAATCAATCCCAGTAATTGCTTCAAACTCCTTGTTTCCACATATGACAAACTTTGTATATTTGTTTCAANTGTTAATAATACCAGCTGTTATTTAATGACAACAGAGTATCTCAAATGAAACACAATTTTTGGTTAGAAACAATTTGGTAAGGTAAAATTTTTATAAATTCGGACTATTACCTTAAATGACCATATGTAGTGTTTGAAAACATGACTTAATACATGTTTTTGTTAATACCAAATTGTTGTATGTCTATTCCAAGATTATATAGTAAACATAAGACTCAAATTCTTATATGTCTATTCCAAGATTATATAGTAAACATAAGGCTGCAGGAAGAGACAATTTAATACTAAGTTGTATTCCCCCAAAAGAAATGATTTTCAATTTCCAATTTAAAATTACTCCCAGAGACAGTGACTGCCTTGTTTTCTCCCCAACAGGCACTTCCCTAGAACACTCTAGAACATTCTAGGTTACTACCCAAGTCAGTGACTGCCATGTCAAGGTAGANGATTCACTTTACAAAGTTTTCTAAAACTAACCCTATTAACAGAACCTTCTAAAAATCTCTAAATTCTCATTTCATACAACCAACAGATGAAAGATGAAAGCAGTCAGTCATATCAAATCTGTAATAAATAATTTACATCATAGACTGAATTAACAAGACTAAAGCTAACTCGTCACTCCTTTTGTCGATGGACAAATCTCTATGTCACCACACACTGACAACAGTAAGCATATTTCTTAACATCGTTCTATTTAAAAATTGATTGGTTGCTTAGAGGCATAATTTGTAAAGCAAGATAACCAAATTAAATGAGCNTTAGGAAATACTGGCTTTTGGAACTTCTTAGAAAATGTCCACAAGTATTACTGCCAAAGTCTTCACTCTCCTTGCAGGCTTCAAGGTGAGAGTGCAGGTGCTGGTTCTGGACCACTGTATCTGTGTAGAGATTAGATTATATTCTCAAAGTATCACAGGTGAGCCCAGGTTGGAGAGAGTCTCCTCATCTAAGTCATCTCCTCCTGAAGAATCTGAGGGTTTGGGGTCTCTCCTCATAGAATCATTTGTTGGCTCTACAGCTATAAAACCAAATGTTGAAGTCATTGCTTGGCTATTCTGAATAACTTTCCAAAGCTGAGAATTTGATGACAGAGTGTCTGGCATCCTCCTCTCATGAGGGAACATGGGTGGCTAGGGCAAGGACCCTGGCATTAGCTTTTGCTAAGAGGAAGAATTGAATGCCAGGGTAAAGGGCATGCTTAATTGAACTGTCATGCAGGCCTAACCAGTTGGGTGGTTCCCACTCACAACATTTCCATATGTCAGTTTGGGAGACATTGAGGGCAGAGTAATTGATATTTNCTTCTCTGTTGTTTGAGATATTTGGGATGTGGTGCAGACTCTGAGATCCTCCACTGGGCAACAGAATCCATCCCCCTGTCATGTGTGACATGAGGATATGTAAGGAGGTCTTTTCTGGGTTGACCTGCATGTCCAGAGCTGGTCAGGCCTACATAGCCAGAAGCAGAAGGGGCAGACTTCTGGGAGGTCTTATTTCCCATCCATCCTTGTCTTGGATTGAGGCTAACCTGCAACTTACTGTTGGGATGGTGCACCATTCGACGGAACTGCTTCAGCCTGGGGGTCTCCTGCCATGCAAGTGTATTGTAAATTTAACCCATTTTACTCAAGCATTCAATATTTTATAACCAATTTTAAAATATACCTGATTTTAACTATTATTTTACATTAAATAAACTTGAAGTTTACTTTAAACTTGTTTTGCTTTACTTGCTTGGGTTAATTTTGACAACATATGCAAAATACTATATGATGGGAGATAAAAAATGTTCTCTCCGTCCATGCTTGTCTCTGTAAATAAATTGAATGTCTCTGTAAATAAAGTACTTAGCATGACTGACCATTAACTTGTATATCTTAATTATCTTTAACAGTTTACTATAAGTTAGTAGCTCTTTTATAAGATTAGAATTTTATAATTTTATGCCTGTTAAGTTTGAGTCTTAAAAATTATAATTCTCAAATTGAAGATCCTTTAGTATCAAAATAAACTTTGAATCATAAATACAGTACACAGAGAGACTAGGAACCTCATTTTCCTGATCCTTTTATAGTATACTTTTACAAAATACCAGTTTTTTTATATGACTCAGTTTCATCAAATAGCTAAAACTTAATGAAATTAGTAAAGACACTTGATGAAAAAAAATTAATAAAAAGGGAAGGAAAGGGCATGACTGCTCCTAGGTATGGTGGAGGAGAAAGTTCATTGTAGACATGTGGGAGAGCATAGCCAGAGGCAGGAACATCTGGGAGAGTCTAGAATAGACATGACCAGACTGAGCTGGACCATGTGGGAGAGTGGCAGGGCTGTCTCTTATACACATCTAGATGTGTATAAGAGACAGATCTGGGAGAGTCTAGAATAGACATGACCAGACTGAGCTGGACCATGTGGGAGCTGTCTCTTATACACATCTAGATGTGTATAAGAGACAGGGGTGGGGTATGCCAGTCATACCCTGAAACAGGTAGGGACTGAGGAATGCTGGGAGAAAGGGAGGCCAGCCAAGTCAGCTTTGATATGTTAAAGAGGCACCTCAGTCATTTGTCCTGGGTTTGAAACTTAACAGACATAAGTGATTAGATGTACTGATTTAAGTCAGTTTCTATTAGCTTGAATAGACCATTATAACTTACAGAATTTATAAGCCTTAATTATCAACATGTGTTACATAGACCTTCTCCTTGGTTTTGTCTTTATCTGTTATTTTTCATTCTCAAGACAAAAATTATCATACAAAAATCCATCTTAATCCAAACTATATTGGAGACCTGCTGTTGCCTCCTTAATGTGGGGAAAATGAAACAAACCATCTTGGAGGCCTGGTGTTACCTCCTTAGTCTAATAAAGGGGACACAATTGTAAGTAGAGGGCTTAGTGGGTCTAATTGTTTTATGGATGCTGCCTTATATTTAGACCACGTGGTCACCTTACCCAAGATGGTGGTGAAGTCATATGGCATGCCCTTTCTTCAACCTTACTGAAGATGATGACGGAGTCACGTGGCTGCCAAGATGGAGGCAAGCCACATAGNCATTACTTATACCAAAGTGAACTTGTCAGAAAAACACCCTTTTTTATTACAGTTTTAAAAGTAACTTTTTATTTAAAATTTTACAGCCTTTGAAAACCACACTTACAGGTTTTGATATAACATGTAGTTTTGGAATGATAAAGACACAGGCAGGATTTTTTCAGGCTTGGAGAAGCAGAAGGATGCAGGTAGGACAAAAGCAAAGGGCAGAAGAATTCTGCATTATGTATGTTAAAGAGTTAGGAATTGGAAAGGGACCCGGCTCTGGGTGCGATTGTAACTCAGACCCTTAAGAAAGATTTAAGTGAGCTGNGAGTTTTATGGGGAAAGGGGTCTAGAGTCTGCCACTCTGTCTTATGGAGTTATTTAAATCAGTTTATATATTAAAAATCAAAAGTTCTGAATTTGGGCCAGTGACGGCCATTTGTCCAATGTATGTTGAGGCCAATTTTGCATTGAAAGGCAAAGGAGAGTTGCTGATTTTAATTCTACAGAAAATTTAGGGCAGATTAGGAGAAAAGCAAAAACAGAGGTCAAATCCAGCCTCCAAGAGCACCTCGCCTTCAAGTTTGGATTCAATCAAACAGGCCTGGAAAGTAAAAGGATGCATCTCTGCCTCCACAAATTCCAGCTCTAATGATTGCAGAGCCAGTGGAGAATTCCAGGAAATCTCAATGAGTGGAAAGCTGATACAGAAATGATGGGGAAAAGGGTAGCTTATTATGATGAAAAAAAGCGGCAGATATTTGAATCTACTTTAATCCAACAAAACAACTGTTAATCTCAAAATATTTTACATTGGTATGGATTTTAGTTTATTGATATAAATTTAAAGTCAATTTTGTTATACTGTATGTGTATGTCTACTCTTGTTTAAGGTTGTATGTTTATGCAATTCATTTAAAAATGTAATGTCTAGTTAAAAATACAGATAAATAGCTAGTCATCTATAATAGTCAAACTTATAGCCATATTAGTTAGGTTTTCTAGATATACAAAGATATATTTCAATTAGATAGGTAATCTTTAAAACACTTCAAAGACCCACAGAATATGGCATTTAAAATGTTTTAAAAATTTAGACTTTGTAGACTAGGCTGGTCTTGAACTCAGAGATTCACCTGCCTCTAACTCCCCAGTGTTGGGATTAAAGGCATGTGCCACCACCANCCAGTTCAGATTTACTTTTTATAATATCAGCATGAGGGCATCAATAGAATCTATCATATGCATGTACACACGCACATATAGTCACAGACATACAAACATATGTAGGTATACATAAACGTATAATACACATATAGACACACATGCACATGTAGACATATACATATTTATGCACAAACATTCACATATAGACATACACAAACACATATACACATGTGCACATACACATATGCACACACACATAGACATACACATTTGTATGCACACACATGCACTCATAAGCACATAGACTATATGCATATATACACATACACACATATGTGTGCACACATACACACAGATATGCATCCACAGGCACACACACTCATACATTTGGCTTAGTTTACTTGTGAGGCCTTGACTTGGAAAAAAACCATGTTGTAATTCATGCAGTTTATGAAACAGACTAAGAAAAATCACTAAATAAGTAGTTGTCATGGAAACATAGCAAATCTGTAAGTTCCCAGGCCACATGCATAAAGAGCCTGTATACAAATTACACAGGCTCTGCTCTAAATACAACATGGTTGCAATTCAGGGTGCAAGCAACTAAATCAGACGCAAGGCTGTTGTGTGACATTTCAAGGATTTTAGTATTTTCTTGTCATTTACAAATGTTTTCTTATTCTTTGTCTCTCTTCTGCCCAGCCAGGTATATAAATGCTTGAGTGTACAGGCTGCATCGTCTGTGTGTGTTCACAGGACAGTTTAGAGCTTCGTACAGGGAGGACCTTCTCTGAACATGGAGGGTGGAGTTGGTGTGGTACACAACTTCCTAGACAGTTCCAGACAAGAAAACAGCAGATGCACTTTGTCTGTGTTGTAGATGGTCCTTAAGGATGAGTAAGACAAGCTGTGGCCATAGCTAACACGAAGATGGAAAAAAAGAGAAAAGCTGGTANCAGGCAAGAACATGAGTTAGCTGTTTTGCCAAAGTACAGCGAGTGATCCAGCCTGGATCACTCAGGCC
The DNA here is from genome assembly GCA_001675575.1 of Neotoma lepida. NCBI lineage: Eukaryota > Metazoa > Chordata > Mammalia > Rodentia > Cricetidae > Neotoma > Neotoma lepida. Next base: position 75,432 of record LZPO01107962.1, on the reverse strand, counting down.
TCTGGTTCGCCTCCCTTTGTAAGGAGAACTAAGAGAGGAGGACAGAAATTTCAAGTGGGTGTCAACACCAGCTCCTATGTTTGTGTGGTCAATCTCAGTGTCTGCCGTCAGTGTGAGCCACCTGAAACTCCCAGAAGTCTTTTCTCTCATTGGGTCATGAATGTCTAAACCTGTAGTTCAGTCAATAAAAGACAGAATTTGGTTAAGTAGTAATTTGAAAAATTGTCTTCTTCCTCTCTTACTGAGGTACAGCTGAAGTACCACAGCTGCACAGTCCTTGTCTCACCTCAGAGAGATTCCTTAGGCCTGTTTGTACATCACAGTGCCTACCTCCCGCCCTAGGCATCACAGATTGTCTCTGTCTCTGTAAATAGACTGAGTTCTAAACACATCATACAAATGGAGTCATGCGTACAACAATGCAACCTTTTGCATGTGGTCCCTCTCAGTATATTGTAAAAGTTCATCTGCATTGCAGCATGAGTTAGCAGTTTATTGTTGGTTTTGGAGACAAGGTCTCCTGTTTCCCAGGCTTATCTCTAACTCAAATGTGTATTGGAGGATAAACTTGAACTCCTGATCTTCTTGCCCCCACCTCCCAAATGCTGAGATTGCCGGTGACACGTGCTTCTGTGCGCAGTTTACATGGTGCTGGGGATTGAACTCGGGGCCTTGTGCATGCTAGGCAAGCACTCTACCAATTGAGCTACATCGATAGCCCAACAATCCATGGTGCTTTTAAGTGTTGACTATTAATTATTCCACTCTATGGACTTACCATACTGTGTTCCCCCGTTCTCCGGGTGACAGATACCTGGGAAGTATTTTGGTTTCTTTTATTGAAAATAGTTATTTTTTTTCATACGATGTATTCTGATTACGGTTGCCCCTCACCACACTCCCCCCAATTCCTCGTCACCTCCTTCCCATCCAGATCCACTCCCTTTCTGTCTCTGCTTAGAAAGCAAACAGGCATCTAAGGGATAATAATAAAATAAAATAAGAGATGAATCAAACATACAAATCAGAACATGACGAAACAACCAGACAGGAAAAAGAACCAAAGGGAAAGCACAAGAAATGCATTTAGATGCTACACACACACACATTTGCAGACACAGGAATCCCATAAAACGCCAAAACCAGAAGCCATAATATATACACAAAGGACCTGTAAAAAAAATGTCATGACATAGCATTATGTGACAAAGAACCTCCAAAGATACTGTTGAGTGTGTTTTGTGCTGGCCATCTATTGCTGGACATGGGGCTTGTCCTTAAGAATGGTTTGTTTCCCCAGTGAGACTCCTTTGGAGAAAAAGACTTTCTAATTTGCAAGTAGCTATGTATTGGAGATAAGCTTCTGGTTTAGGTGTGAGGGCATGTGTCCACTTCTGCTTTTAGCCCTACTACCCAGTTTTGTCTAGATCNGTNNAGACCCACGGTCGCTTTGAGTTCCTATGGGCACCAGCCNTGTTGTGTCTAGAAAGCCTGGCTTCCTTGATGTCCTCTATTTCCTCTGTCTCTTAAACTCTTTCTGCCTCTGCTTCCATAATTCTCTGAGTTCTGAGGGCAGGGATTTGATGGAGACATCTCTTTTAGGGCTGAGTATTTCAAGGTCTCTCACTCTATACATGTTGTCTGGCTATGTGTTTCTGTGTTTGTTCTCGTCTGCTGAAGTAAGAAGCTTCTCTGATAATGACTGAGCAAGGCACAGATTTATGAGTATAGCAGAATATAGGAGTCATTTTATTGCTATATTCCTTTAGCAAAGNAGTAGTATTTGGTTTCCCCCTAAGTCCCTGGCCTATCTAGTCTCAGGTTCTTAGCCACACAATCAGTGTTGGGGTCCATCTCAGATGGTATACCTCAGATATTGGTTGGTTACTCCNATAAGCTTTNCACCACCATATCTTGCAGGCANGACACCACTGTAGACTGAAGGGTTTGTGGCTGGGCTGATGATTATCTTTCTCCTTTGGTAGCATTCAGAGAACTGTGAACAGGCTCTACGTAGGCATCAGCTCAACTTCTCTGTGTTCAATGAGTTGTATAAGTGTTGTCTTCAGCAATAGGGTCTTACTGTCAGTTTGTGGAGGGCAATCAATAGCCTTGGCAATATTGTGGGTTGTTGGGGGTTCCCGGGGAACCCCTTTGGCCAACAACTGGATTAGACATAACCCATTCATGGTACTAGAAGCTTCTTTTGGTGATGAGAGTTGTCCAGTTAGGAATCTCTCTCCACCATTATTTGGTGATTTCATTTAGATCAGGAAGCTCCTAAGGCATTAGGATTCCATGACCCCTCAAATAGTCGTTAGTTTTAGCTGTCCCTCCTGTATTCCATCCTCATCCCCTTTTGCTTCCCCCTCCCTGTTTGATACTCCTATTCCAGGCTCCACTCCACCCCCATCCATTCATAAGTATTCTACTTGCTCTTCCCCNACTAGTCCCTTACTCTATACCTAACTTCCGTGGTTATACAGACTGTAGCTTGTTTAGCAATGATTTNGCAACTACCATCCACATATAAGTGAACACGTGCCACGTTTGTCTTTCTGGGTCTGGGTTACCTCACTCGAGATGAGCTTTTAAAGTGCCATCCATTTACCTGTGAATTTCATGACTTTTTTTTTTTAAATGACTAATATTCCATTGTGTAAAGCTACCACATTTTCTTTATCCATTCATCTGCTGAGGGACATCTAGGTTGCTTCCAATTTCTGGCTATTATGAATAGAGCAACAATGAACATGATTGAGCAAGGGTCTCTATAGTAGGATGAAACATATTTTGGGTATATGCCCAAGAGTGGTATAGCTGGATGTTGAGGTGGATTGATTCCCAGCTTTCTGAGAAAACACCACACTGATTTCCATAGTGGCTGTATAAGTTTGCACTCCCACCAGCAGTGGATGAATGTTCCCCTTACTCTACATCTTTGCCAGCATGAGCTGTCAATTGTTTTGATTTTAGCCATTCTGACTGTTGCAAAATGAAATCTCAAAGTTGATTTGATTTGCATTTCTCTGTAAGCTAAGGATGTTGAAAATTTCTTTAGGTGCTTCTCAGCCAATTGAGTTTTCTCTTTTGAGAATTTTCTGCTTAGATATGTACCCCATTTTAAATTGGGTTATTTGTTTTCTTGGTGTTCATTTTTGAGGTTTTTTTTATGTATTTTGGAGATTACCCATNTTTCGGATTTGTAAAATCTCGTTTGTAAAAATCTTTTCCCATTCTGTAGGTTGACACTTTGTCCAAATGATGGTATCCTTTCCATGTAGGAGCTTTTCAGTTTCATGAGGTCCCATTTATCAATTGTTGAACTTAGTGACTATACTATGGGTGTTCTGTTCAGGAAGTCTCTTGTGCCAATGAGTTCAAGGCTATTTCCCACTTTGTCTTCTATCAGGTTCAGTATATCCTGTAAGACGAACTTCTAACCAGTCTTACTAATAAACACACAGAACAAGAAATAGGGGTGAAAATCTGACAGAGATCAGAGGAATTAGGAGCAAGCCACCACTAGCCTCACCTCACCAACGCTGCCACTACTTCCAAGGTGTGAAGCGAAGAGAAGAGGGTTACTTCGGGTCTAAACCGGCTTTTTATGCCTGTCCATTCNGCTAACTCATTTCCTATCCTCACCAAGCTACAAGACTTCCTGTCTTGTCTGCATGGACCTCTAGAACTCTATGGCTGATGCTGGGAATAAAGGCGTGTGCCACTACCCCCTTCCGCTAGTTCCCAATGTGACCTTGGAGTCACAGAGAAACAAACGGATTAAGGGTGTGTGCTAAATTGCATGACTATTGTTTTACTACTAGTGGCTGGCTGCCCCGTGTTTTCCTCCGATCCTCAGATAAATTTTATTGGGGAACACAGATAAAATATCACCACAGTATCCAGTTTTATGGTGAGGTCTTTGTCCATCTGGACTTGAGTTTTGTGCAGGATGACAGGTGTGGATCTATTTGCATTCTTCTACATGTACCCATTCAGTTTGAGCAGCACCATTTGTTGAAGATGCTGTCTTTTTTCCAGTGTGTATTTCTGGCTTCTTTATCAAAAAATAAGGTGTCCATAGGTGTGTAGACCTACTTCTGGGGCCTCAATTCTATTCCATTGACCATGGTGTCTGTGTCTGTTTTGGTGCCAATACCACAGTGTTTTTATTACTATAGTTCTGTAGTACAATTTGAGATCAGGAATGGTGAGACCTCCAGCAGCTCTTTTATTTTTATTTTATTTTATTTTATTTTTTGGTTCAGNATTGTTTTAGCTATCCTGGGATTTTTTTGTTTCCATATGAAACTGAAAATTGCCTTTTCAAGTTACATGAAGAATTATGTTGGAATTTTGATAGGGATTGCACTGAATCTGTAGATTCCTTTTGGTAAGATGGCCATTTTTACTATGTTAATCCTACTGATTCATGAGCATGGGAGATCTTTCCATCTTCTGATATCTTCTNCAATTTCTTTCTTCAATGTCTTAAAGTTTTTATTATACAATTCTTTCACTTGGTTCATTAGAGTTACCCCCAGATATTTTATATTTTTGAGACTATTATTTGAGGCTATTTCTTAGTCTGCTTGTCCTTTGTATATAGAAAGGCTACTGATTTTTTTTGAGTTAATCTGGTAGCCTTTTACTTTGCTGAGAGTGTAGCTGTAGGAGTTTCCTGGTGGAATTTGTAGGGTTAGTTATATATACTGTCATCTGCAAATAAAGATACCTTGACTTCCTCCCTTCCTGTTTGTGTCCCCTTGCTCTCCTTTAGCTGTCTTAGTGCTCTAGCTAAGACTTCAAGTACTAGACTGAATANATATGGAGAGGGTGAACAACCTTGGTCTTATTCCTGATTTTAGTAATATTGCTTTGAGTTTTTCTCCATTTAAGTTGATGCTGGCTGTGCTTGCTATAACCTTCCTTTACTATTTTGAGGTATGTCCCTTGTACCCCTAATTTCTGCTTGGGAAGTCTTGTTTGAATTTTCATACATCNTACTCCCATGAACATTCACCTGCATGCTTTTATGCTTGACGCATGTTTTCCTTTCTTGTAGAAAAGTTGACGAGAGTGACGTTGCTGGATCATACAGTATTTCTGCTTAGCTTTTTGCAGAGACTGATAAACTTTTTCCCCAAAGAATCTGTATTACTTTAATTTCCTACTGTCAATCCATGGTTCCCATTTAATCTCATCCTTGCCAACACATGGTATTGTCTGTTCTTTAGGTTAATGCCATTCTGTTCGATATGTCATGTGGTTTTGCTGTGCATTGTGCCAATGATCAATTATCTTGAACATCTTTTCATATTCTAATCTCTGTTTCCTCAGTCTCTAAATTATTTTTTAATGGACATGAAGTTGGGCAGAGTCAAAGTTTGGAAGAATTTGACGGGAGTTTGAAGAGGAAATAGAAGTTGACTATGATCATGTTTCATTGACATACATGTGTGAAATTCTCAAGAATAAGGAAGTTTAACACTTAAAAATTTNGATTGTTTTCTTATTATTGATCTGTAAGAATTTTTTTGTGTATTCTGGTTACAGATTCTCTGTCAGATGTATGGTTTATGTATGGTTGATGTCGTTCAGTCTGTGCCTCATCTTTTCATTCTCTTAATGCCTTCTGNAATGCTGGGGATTGAACCTGGGGTTTCAGATATCTTAGACAAGTGTTCCACTATTGAGCTGTACCCAACTCCATTTTTTCTTTTTATTGTTTTAAGACAGGATCTCATTAAGTTTCACTAATTGGCCTGGAACTCATTCTGTAACCCAGGCTGCCCTTAAGCTTGGAATCCTCCTGCCTCAGCTATCCAAGTAGTTAGAATTATAGGCTTGACTCAATAATGTCTTTTAGGCACAAAAGATTTTAATTTTAATAAAATCCAATTATTTGTTTTATCTATCACGTCTGATATCAATCTTTATATTATGTCAAAAATAAATTGTATATACTATCTGATATCAAACTGTGCACATGTACTATATAAGTAAAATAATTAATATCACATCAAATATATTTTATGAGGAAATTTTGTGTCAAAGTTTTCTTTATTACCCAATCTGACCTACTTTGTACTTTGAGTAAATCAAAAGTAGCACCCTGTCATTATTTTAAGATTTTCAGAGCTACTGTAAAAGAAATGCACCTCCTATCCTTAGTACAAGACACTAAATACAGCACCGGGGCACCGTGCTGTGCAGGCACACCTCCTAAACAAGGCTTTATTGAATTGTATTAGTTGAGCAAACAAAACTGCACAGAGGCTCTTCTGCCTGCCTTTTGATTTCCTTCCTGTACTGTTTCCTGTTTGTGTTTTTGACATTNTCTTTTGTGTGTAGAGTGTTTTGTCTTGTGTTTTTCCTGCATCTGCTGGAGCTGTCACTATGTGGACAGGATACTCTCACAACTCTAGACAAATGGTTTCCCAAAGGATTTCTTCATTGTTGCATTTTCATTTGCTGATGGAAGCATCACACCTGCCTTTTGCTGAGCAGTGCATACACGTCAGGAGCAGACACATCATCAATATGGTGCCTTAGGCTTCTGAGCAGCTTTCCCACAGGTGCTTAGCATGCCGAGAAAGTCAGGTTCTAGAAATAAATAGAATTGTGATGTGAGTGTGAGTGTGCAAAGTCCCTTTTCCTGTGGCAAGGCATATGCAGCAGGCAGAGTGGGACAAGGCCTCAATTCTGAATACCAAATCCAAGAGGCATCTGAGAGAATTTACCCCTCCTGAATCTGCCATCAGCAGATGACAGCAGGCAACATCAACTGACAAGAAGATGCTGGACGGTGATGAGCGAGAGAGGAAGGAAAAGAGGGTAAAGAGGTGCTGGGTAAGAACGTGGAATGATCCTGGTAAGTGTAACTCGCAGGAATATGAGGAGAAGGTCTTGACCTTCACTTGGAGTAGGGATGCATCTTCCTCTGAGAAGAAGGAATGAGGGGGAAGGAATATCAGCTGCTATAAATAAATGTTTTGTGTGTGTGNAGTCAAAAAACAGGAATATGTCATGACTGATGAAATCTGTTTTCTATCATGAGATAGAACATGAAGAGTTTAAGGAGGGGAATTAGAATGAAGGTGTTTTGNAATTATGAGTGAAGGGTAGAGAATGGCTGGAGGTAGAGGCTATAGACAATAAAGGATTCCTTAAAAAAACAACTGATGATTAAACATTAATAGAACGATTCATAGAACATGAAGCCTGCATGGCTTTCTCCAGCCACTCCAGAGCAAGTGCTTAGAAGGAAGGCTGCTGAGACGGTGCTGATGGGAGCAGGACATAGACACCAGCACTTTTTGAAGCTGCTCAGGTAAATTGTACATGAAGACAACTTTGGAAAATATTGGGCTCATGCATGAGGCCAGTAGTTTTTCAAAGGATGCTCCCCAAACTAGCTGCATCAGCATGACCTAGACAGATGCTCTCCGGCTCCATCCAAGCCTATTGAGTTAGAAATTCTGGAATTTCAGCTCGATTTGTTAAAGCTTGGCAGTCACTGAACGGGAAGAAAGAAAGGCATACTGGTTCTGGTGATCCCTGAGAGCAGACAGAGTGAGGAGTCAGGAAGGACTCATAATCCCTGACAGGCATCTGTAAATGATAGCTAACTCTTTCCTGAGCCTCAAAGGGGTCAAGGAAGTAAATGCTGGTTGGTGTGCTGGATGGTCACCTACAAGTATGTTTAAATATTCCAGGAATGTGGCAGGATTTTGGGATGGTGGGAAAACGTATAATGCTGACCACATGTCTAGAGTTTCAGTGTTTACAAGAGATGGAAAAAAAAAAGTGGGAGCCTTCAGTGACACAAAAGTTAACNGANGAAATGCTATTTTATAAATGATGGGGAGTAGAACTACAGAGCTGTGTGTATTCTGCCCCTAATCTGCAGTTCCCACTAGGGCTACGTACAGGGAACAGTGGCCTCCACCAGGGAAGCAAGAGATCGTGCATGTTTGGTAAGACAGGCTTCATCTAATGGTGATGGAAAAACATTGTCAAGAAGGAAATATTGGCTATAGCCCAGCTTACCTAACATGCATGAAAACCTGGGTTTTATCATTGATATTTTAGTCAGGGTTTTATTTTGCTCTGACACCATGACCATGACAACTCTTATAAAAGAAATCATTTATTACAGTTTCAGGGGTCTGCTTACAGTTTCAGAGGTTTAGTCCATCTTCATCATGGTGGGAAGCATGGTGGCATGCAAGAAGACATGGTGCTGGAGAAGTAGCTGCAAGTTCTACATGTAGATCTGCAGGCAGCAAGAAGAGAGAGACACTTGGATCTGGCTTGGACTCTTGAAATCTCAAAGCCCATTCCTAGTGACACACTTCCTCCAACAAGGCCACAGCTCCTAGTCATTTCAAATAGTCAACACTTCCTGGGACCAAGCACTCAAATCTCTGAGCCTATGAGGACCATTCTTATTCAGCTGGTAGGGCATAAAGCTGACACACGCCCACCATTGGAGGGCGCATGACGAAGGCGGGAATCACAAGTTCAATAGAAAATAGAGAATTAGGGGCCACCCTAGGGTACATGAAACCCTGTTTAAAAAGGAGGAGGAGCAGGAGCAGGAGGAGGAGGAAAAAAGTGGCAGGGAGGAGGAGAGGGAGGAAGGGGAAGAGGAAAGGGAGGAGGGGGAGGGAGGAGGAAGTAGAACAAGAAAATACTGAAACATTTCTGTTCTGTGAAATGGAGCTTATGGGTATGCTGCAAAGGGTAAGGGCTTGCAGAGAGAGGTTGAGGGTGGAAGGAATCAGAAAGGACATAAAGTTACAGGATAGATGTCTGGGTGTAGAATGGTAGGGGAGATCAAGTACTATTTGTCTTTCTGACAGTGGCATGATTATCAGTATGAGAGGCCTTGGTCCACTGATTAGCTTCCTTGACATGAGTTATTTGGTGCCACTGTGGCTGATCATCCCAGACAGTGCACGGGATCTGTGCCCCTGTGGCAGAAGCCTACGGTTTCCAGCAAGGCTGTTTTGTGATGGGCAGGGAGGCTGCAGGCACTGGCAAACTGCCTTCAAAGTGAACCAGCAGTGGTAGAGCCTGCCCAGACATTAGTTCTTCTACGTGAGCCACAAAANCTACTCAGAGTCGTGGGTATGCTACTCAGCTGAGGATTATGCCTGCCTCAAAATGCTTCCGGGTCCTAGTTGTTATCATAAGGTTTAGCAGAACCAGAAGCTTATCTTGGCTTTGGCTGAGAGGGAGGAGGGAGGAGGCAGAGAGGAAAGGATGAATCAAGAAGATAATAACAAAGGAAGAGCACAGGTCCTTTGTGCTGGACGAGACTTATTTGGTTGATAACTTCTGTGTAACTCATGACCATACTGAAGATTCTAGAATGGATTACAAACAGGTATTAATGGGCATTCTGAAGGTCACAGAATAGAACTTTTCTTTTTCATCTTTTTCATACTATTGACTGAGTCAAGGAGTTCCTCAAGGCTGCTCCTTTGGACCTTTTCAGTATTGATACTTGCCTCTTGACTGGACTACTGTCATTGTGGGATCAGCATCTTTGCCTTGACCACTCTCAAGTTTACATATGTAGTAAGGACTTCTCATATCAACTATCTCTCAGAATTCTTGATGGAGTAGAAGCAGTTCATCTTTAGTGTGTCTGGAATGGAACACCTGATGGTATCTTCAAGCTTGTCCTTACTTCTCCCAGCTCAGCCAACAGGAAACTCTATTTCTCCAGTTACTCAAGTCAAAAGTCAGAGTCATTTTACCATTGTGTTACCCTTTGACCTGTATTTGTGCATCAGCAGGTTTGTAGCTAGCAGCCAACATGAGTTTGTAGCTAGCAGCCAACCACTTCTTAGTACTCCAATACCTTTACCAACATCTCTAATCTGGAATATCAAAATAATGTCTTAATTAGTATCTTGGTTTTGGCCCTATCCCTCTCTAATCAAATTTCCTTACTGCAGCTGAGGTGAGGCATTTCAAACATTGAATAACATAGTTCCTCTAAAAGTCTGCCAAAAGTTCCCCCACTTATTCATACTTTCATTTCAGAAACTGACATTCTCAAGACTTTGATGTGGCCTGATTGAATCTGCAGCAAGTTGAGTCTCTCTGGCTGTGCTCTTCTCTGCCCTGGTCCTTCCGCCCTCTGACAAATGTACCACACCCCTCCCAACCTCTGTGCCTTTGTACTTGCTAGCCCTTTGGCCTGGAGGCTGCTCTTCCAGGTCTCTGCTTCGCCAGTTCCCTAACTCCAAAGGTATGTAACATAATGGCTTTAATGTCGCATTCCAAGACATCCCTGCATTAAACATTTCAGCCTACCTCCTCAACTTCTTCTGTACTTTCTAAAAGACCATTTTTTCCTTTTTATTTATTTCCAATACCTAATCACATCTGACATACTGTCTTGAGTTTTTCCATGTATTTATTGTGTATACTCCCTAATTCAATACAATCAGAATGAAAGCACACAGGATTTAATGCTAGTGTAGACCACTGTGCAGTCCTTAGGGCACAGAACAATGTCAGGGGCATATTATCACTTGGTAAGCATTTTTTTTAATGAATNGATGAATAAAGATGAAGTAGATATGCAAAACCAATCTTGATTCATAAAATACCGAAATTAGTATTAGAAACTGTGGGTAGAGGATTATAGCTCAGTTGACTGCCTGATTAGCATGGGCAAGGCCTCAGAACAACAAGGCACCGAGAAAACAGTATAAGGAGAAGTATTGCAAGAAAATGGGCCACAACCAAGTTATATATTGTTTGAATAGCCAATTCTGAGGGAAGTAAAGGAGAAAATCACTTCCTTTTAGCAGTTACAATTACTTGGCACCCCCCCACACACTTTGTTTCATGGCTTATAAGAAAGTGAACCTCAAAAATAAATTCAAATTTCACATACACTAGAGAAGTCCATATGTAATTGACTGACCTCATGGACTGTGGTAGTTTGAATATAATTGTCTCCCGTAAGCTCATAGGGAGTGGCACCATTAGGAAGTGTGGCCTTGTTGAAGTAAGTGTGGCCTTGTTGAAGTAGGAGTGGCCTTGTTGGAGGAAGTGTGGGGATGGGCTTTTAGGTCTCCTATGCTTAAGCTGTGCCTAGCTCAGTTCACTTCCTACTGCCTGTGGATCAAGATGTAGGATTCTCAACTCCTTCTCCAGCATACCTGCATGCTGCCATGTCCCACCATTATGATAATGGACTAAACCTCTGAATTGTAAGCCACCCCAATGAAATGTTTTCCTTTGTAAGAGTTACTGTGGCCAGGTTGTCTCTTCATAGCAATAGAAATCCTAACCAAGACATGAACAATGCCAGCACATGTTATTTTCAAAAGACATCACAGCCCAATGTCTGAAAAGTAATTTAGGTCCTTAATGGTCTCACATGAAGATATAAAAGTGGAACATAGTCTATAACATGCAGTGTAAATTTAAGATTCTCTTCTCTTTCCAAAGTATTATTTTTAAAATAAAAAACATAATTCTACAAATCCGTAATGAATGTGTCAATTTTTTTATTTCAACTAATTAAAATGATGAAGATAGTTCAAGCAATAAGAAAACAGTGCATATAAAAATACTGAAAGGAAATTGCAGAATAAGATGGTTAATTACATGGAATGCATATTAATTCATCACAGGATAAAAAAACATTAGCTTTGGGGTTATCTTTTCTACTTTCAGAAATAATTTGCATCTCTACTTGGAAAGAATTTATCAGTCAGTGTCCTCCCAGTCAGTGTTAGATGGCTAGGGCTGCTATAATTAAATATCATAGAACGAGGGGCTAGAGCAGTAGACATTTATTCTTTCACAGTTCTGAAGTCCAGGATCAGGTCTTTGGCTTGATCAGTTTCTGATAAGGGCTCTCTTCCTACCTTTCAGATGAGGCTTTCTCTCTGGGTCCTCACGTGGAATGGAGACAGAAAGCAGCTCTGAGCATCTCAAGGGCACGGATCCCTTCACAGGGCTCTCCACCCTCATGTCCTCATGTAAACCTAGTCACCTGTTACCTAACTGTCATTCCCAAGTACCATCACATTGAAACGAAAGTATTCAACACCAGGGGTTTGGGGGTGGTGGAGGAGGAGACAATTCAATCCATAGCAATGGGCAAACACGTTTGCATCTTGACTATCTTTTGCAGTTCAAAGGATACACTTACAGAACTGTAAATGATCTAGTTAATCAGTAGCCAGGTGTAGTGGCTCATGCCTCTAATGTCAACACATGGGAGGCAGAGACAAGCAGTGCTTTGTGAGTTTGAGGCCAGCCAGGTCTACATGGTAAGATCTTGTCTCAAAACAACAGCAGCAACAATAATAATTTGTGATTAGTCAGTTGGACAATTTCATATGCTTCTATATTCAGACAACCTTTAGATAAGTTCACAGAGATGGCACACAATATTCTTTCTTTCTATCTATCTATCTATCTATCTATCTATCTATCTATCTATCTATCTATCATCTATCTGTCTGTCTGTCCGTCTGTCCGTCCATCCATCTATCTATCTATCGTCAGTTTATTTTATGGGTATGCATGTGTGTCTAGGAGTGTACATATGTGCACCACATGTATGCCGGTTCCCGAGGAGGCCAGGAGAGGGCATCAGATCCTCTGAAACTGGACTCATGGTCGTTGTGAGCGCCCCCCAATGTGTATGCTGAGCATTGAACCTGGGTCTTCTGAAAGAGCAGAAAGGGCACTTAACTGCTGAGCCACCTCTCCAGCCCAGGAAAAAATAATTAACATCATCTATTTGCTTCTCGAGAACATAAACTCACTCATGATTCACACTTACGGAGCCCCAAACATGTGATTTCTTATTATTACAGATAATAAGAATATAAAATAAACATATAGACACATAAGCCAAGTTCCTGGGGCCTAGAAAGAAAACATACTGGTGAGAACTCTGGGGACAATCTACCTCTACTCTCTCTTCCTAGCAATCACCACCTCACTTCCAAATGTGTCGTCTCTTCTAGACATTCTATGCAAATCTCCATCATCATGGGTTTGCCTGTCCTCACTCAACCCTTCTTTAGTTGTTCTTGATCTGTGTGATTTTTTTNAATGATGCAAACACATCAACTTCTCTAAGTATTTTCTAGTTCTTGCTTCCTGTTANCTTTTTGATGAGAAGTAAAATGAGTCCCCTAAAAACCTGGAGCAAGGTAAGATGACAGATACAAATATAATAACATTTTCCCATTAATTCCTGCTCTTTAAAAACAAAAGCCCAAATGCCTCCTTACAGGAAGGTGGAGATGTCAGCTACTTGGGAGACTGAGGCAGGAAATTAATCCTTGAGTTCAGGAGTTTGAGGCCATCCTAGGGATGGGATGTAGTCAAGAGCTTTCACTTAACAGTAGCCAAGAAACCTCTTAAAGAAATAAAAATTAGTATTTATTTATTTATCTATCTATCTACCTATTTATTTGGAAATTCAGAAAACAAGGACAGAGGTGTGAAAGTTGAGGGGTATAAATAATGACAGTAACTTATTTTTGGAAAAGTTATCAGGAATAGCAGTATTTAGGGTACTACTCACATGAGCCATCACAGCAAAAGTCCTGCAGGTCATCTGTTTGTATGATGGATAGAATTACCCTTGCATCAGGACCATTGTCATCCACCCTCCTTTTTTACAATGGCACGGTGTTGGATAGACTGTGTTTTTATAGCTTACTGTAGATGTTGAGATGCACTCAACACTGCCCTGCATGTACTATCAGTACCTACAGAGTTAGCAAGCATGGTTTTCTGGACAAAGAAAATGTTGACTTCATCCAGAAGCTGTGATAAATAAAAGACACACTGGAACTTTTAGAGAAGGGGGAGGCCTTTGAAGGGGTAGAGTGAGAAAGGAAACCAGGGGTTGCTTCAGAATTCTCTTCTGTCTGTGAACCAGGATGCAAATTCGTATTTATACATAACGCTCAGAGCACTTTCTCCGTTCCATCTATGGTGCCCTGACCTGGAGCTGTAGGGACTGACGCCTGCTCCCTGATCCTCCCTTGATCCTCTCATCCCTGGGCTTACCAGGCTTCCGCAAACCTCAGGCTCCCCTGCTGAGGTCAGAGCCATGTGGAAGAGAGGCCTTCCCTGGTGACTGAAAACAGAGCTTGTCAACCAGCAGGGAGACAAGAGCCAAGTGCTGGGTGAAGGTGGCAGATGAAAGGCTGACGAGATGCTAATGTTATCCCCTCCAGAGGATGACAAGTCAGGTGCAGCAGGCTTTGTGCTCCTGTACAGTGTGGCTACAGATGCCACTGGATGCCGAGTAAGGACAAGAGCTCGCCCAATCCACACAGACTGCTGTAAAGGGTAGCCTTTTAGCCAGGGAGGAAAAGGATTGCTTTGGGGTGTTGCCCCAGTGAATCCTGAGAACCCATGAAGGGAACTCTATACAGCTTGCAAAGTTGTGGAGAACCAAACATACTCATTAATAAAAGGCAAATGTTATAGATAGGCATTTTCTTTCCCTTCCTTTTAGGGCATTCCATTTGTTCCTNCTCTGTCCTGCTTGACCTTAGCACATCCTATTACATACAGAGTAGATACCCTGCGTGCCCCAGCATTCCCTATCGCATGGCTGAATAAGGACAAAATTCTGTGCTCAGAATAGCGGGGACCATGAAGGGTCAGAAGAGTCCCAACAAAAGAGCAGGATGTAAACTCATAGAACTTTGTAAAATGAGGCATTAGCCACTGGCTTGGCTTCTTAAAAGCTCCCCTGTGAGCGACTAGTGAAAGCTAAGCCGAAAAAGTTCCTAGGCTGTGTGGACATTTATTAATGTGCCAGGGTTCAGAAGAGGTGAGAAGGAAGAGCCAAGTCAGAAATTACCATCAGAGGCAGAAGCGCCAAGCTCGCATAAGAGACACAAAGCACNCAAGACAGAAAAAGGGGGATTGGGAGAGGCTAGGATTTGATTATCTCTGCATCTAAATCTACCGTCCTATGCCATTCCTTTTATCTCGATAAAGAAGAAAATTATTTCTATCCTGATCTCTCAGCTCTCTTGACCTGTAATATNTCAGTGACCCAAGAATATCTAGGTAAACCGCAGGGTGCTTTTCCAAGTCTGACTCTGGTTACCTCTCCCTCCTTGCATTTCTAACAAGAACTCAGAAGACCATGCATCAAGGGTCTGGGATATGCTGACTCAGTAGTCAAAATACAACCTTCCCTGCATTCCCATGATTCTCGATTCCCTACAAACACAGGTGCTNGAAGGAAACATTTTTAAGGCAAATTGTACCATCCACTCCTCTCCTTACCCAAAGCTTCCCCATAAAGAAAAGACTCAAAATTTGAAGGGCTCCAAAGTCCAAAGTATTGTTCTACTCATTNGGAAAGTAAATATGAGCATTTTGCACAGCAGAAAATCTGTTAAAATGGTGCATTTTTTCTTTTTCCTACTGCTTGGTAAAAATTAGTCATTCACCATGTACTTCAGACACAGGGCCCAGAGCCCTGAGCTGGAACAGATCTGAATGTCTCCTTCCTGAGGACTAGCTTTCATGGTACCAGAAGGTACCATGCAATTTTCCAAAGGAGGGAGGTAACAAACAGTCCTACCCAGCTATGATGTCTATGAACCACAACAATGACCAGCATGGCATGATAACCCTAAGGTGCAGTAGTGACACACATATGTAGTGGATAGCTATTTGGGCTTCAGCTACGTGGCCAGCACCTCCCCTTTTAAGGGCGTGGCAAAACACCTGAGCCCCTTGAAAAATCGAGGCAGCTACGTGACCCTTCCCTTGTCTCGTCTCGCCTGCTTGTTTGACTGGGAGCGTTTCGGGTTCACCTCTCTCGCCGTCTAGCTCTTCGCTGCTGCGACCTTAG
>LZPO01107962.1:45656-57182 GCA_001675575.1 Neotoma lepida | reverse complement strand
CAACAGCTCTCTAACTGGACTTAAGACCACTCAACAAGAAGTAGACCATGCCTGGTGCCTGGTACTGGAAACCTAGGCAACTACCCAGGAACTAGTGAAGTCATAGATCTTGGAGGAGAAACCTACAACCACCACTTTACTAAACCAGCATAATCCCTAACTACACTCTAAATACTTGTCCTTATACTCACAGATAAGTGTAGGCCTCCCCGTCATCAAGTAAATATCTCTTCGCAGCAGACGGAGGCTATTAAAGAAAACCACAAGTCAGTACACACAGGACACTAATTCCCTCTGAGTGCTCACCATCCTCACCTCATGAGCCCCAAAGGCCCCAGTCTAATTCCTGCCATGGTTGGGATTTGGGCTTCCGCATTTGAATTCTGGGAAGACTTGGTTAGTCAGCGCTCAGAAGCATGGGGTCCGGGCCCTGTGGTGTAGCGCAACGTGCTTTGGTCCTGGTGCTGGTCTCTGATCTATAGAGTACCAGTCACTGAAAGACCGTGAAAGCTTTCTGCCTCTATTTTCTTTTACATGAAATGCAGGATCACATTGTATGGTGTTGTTTTGACAGTTAAATGAAATGATGTACATCCAAATGTTTTAAGGATGATGACAAGTCACATAAATGAATGTTCTCACAGTTTATCCCTTCACATACCACTTACTCCCAAGTGTCTTCTCTCCCTAGAACTCTAACAGGCACACCGATGGCCAGTGGGTTTGTAAGCTGACTGAAGTCTAACAAGGCTGACCTCCTNCTCCTAACCTTTCCCCATTCTCTACNCGCCCTAACAGAGCCATCTGTAGACAAGCGCCAAGAGGAGCCCGGGTAGCATCTTGCCTTCTGCTCCTAATCATTAGTTTCTCAGGAGAGAAANATATCCATGCCAACCCACCATGAAAAGCTAATTTTACGAACTCAATAAAATATTTTCAGTGTTATGTTTAGGTGGCCACATCTTAACACTGACAAACAAAATGATAGTAAAACCAACTACAAAGAAAAATACCAAGTTTTATACTATTTCCCATACCAAAACATGGAAGGAAAATTTTTTTTTAAGATTTTAGAATTTTATGGGTATGGGTGTTTTGTCTGCATCTATGTCTGTGTGCCATGCTTGTGCCTGGTGTCTGTTGAGTTCAGAGGAAGGCATCAGATCTCCTGGAACTGGAGTTACAGACAATTGTGAGTGCCATGTGGTACTGGGAATTGAACCCAGGTCTTTTGGAAGAACAGCCAGTGCCCTTAACCACTGAGCCACCTCTCCAACCCTATAAGGAAAATTTCTGAATGAGGACAAAAGCTAAAAATTATCGACCATATGTTAGTAGTGAAATCNTGTTACATATTGTCAGATACAAAGATGAGAGAAAGCGTGAGTCACTCAAAAGACAGCTGATGTCAAACCTTGAAAACGCCANACACATTTAATTAACGAGGGAACTAACAAGATGATTAAAAAAGAGATAGAAAGATTGTTTATAGAGGTTGAAAAACAAAGAAAACCACTTGGATAATACTATAATTTAGACAAACTTGTCTCCTACCTCACAGGGTGGGAGCTGTGGTATCCTATGGTGCTTGTCTCCACACNGATTATTCTTTTCATCCTTTCTTTGATGAGATTCATATTGACCAGTAACAGTTTTATAGAAATTAACCTTTATACTTTCAGTTGTTAAATATACCAATTAATGGCAAATGGCAAGTCAAACAGAAGTGGCTACTCTGAGAGTCAGGAAAGGTCCCCATTCAGGTCCGTATACAAGACCTGGTCAATGATAAAAAGGATTTGCTACATTTCTAATTATTTGATTTAAACTTAACAGTCCATTATGCACCCAGCCTTGCAGAATTTAACATTATTTTATGAGGACTTTAGAATTCTGAATGGTAGTTTTTCATTATTGCATTTCTACTGATGAAGGAATTGAAAGCCAGAGAGATTAAGAAATTTGGCCAAATTCAACACGACAAATGACTGTCCCAAGCTGTTTGTGAAACCTTTGACCTCTTGTCATGGTATGCATCAGCAGCAGGAAGAAAGAGGATTACAAAGCAGCATTCATGTGTCAAGACACACAGTGACATAGTCTATGACATTTTTACCTGTGTTTCTAAGTCTTTGGACAGACACATGTCACCACAGCCAGATGAAGTTGTAGAATACATCTACTGCCGCAGAGGTTCTGTGTGTATTTTCTACACAAGAGCCATCACCACTACAAACGCTGGGTAGCTTTTTCTAACATCAATCATTGTGGATTAGTTGGGCCTGTTTTCCATAAAATGAGATGATATATATAGTCTGTGTCCTCTTGTGTCGTCAATGTTTCTCTCATAATGATGCAGCTTACACCCACACTCTTGTGTGCAGCAGTTCTTTAAGGAAGCCATTCCATTAGGGGAATGTATAATTACCTATCTACTCTCTTGCTGCAGAATATTCCAGTTATTTCTAATTTTTGTCTACAATGCATTTTAAAAACATTCCTGTGGATATAAGCTGCCATTCTTACTGGCTGAGTACCCAGGAATAGAACTGTTCTATTCTACTAGGCAGTAGGTCGTATGTACGCTTAATGTTAGTAGGCACCATTGTGTACTGCTGAATGTTTTCCAAGGTGATCGCACTAATTGCCATTCCCACCAGCAAAATACAAGAACTTCAGTACCTTCATTTCCCCACCAGCACTTCATGCGTCACTCTTTTTAGTTTTATCCTCTCTACAGCATTAATAAGTGCTCCTATATGCTGCATTTGATACAGACATTACTATAAATAAAGGAAATAATTGCACATCCTACAAGATGATAGAAATACACCTTATTAATCAAATGGCTCACAAAGCAAATAACAATAACTATCTGGGACTAGTGCATGCATGGCCTCATGCTTCCAATTTGGATTGTTACTTTTGCAGAAGGGTTCTATATACTGAAGTACAATTGCTCCTGCATTCTTTTTCCTCATGTGGGTGCCACGAACCTGATGGTGTTTTTCCGTTTTAATCTATTTGGTACAAATATTTGTAACATTGGACTTTTTTGTAATTTAACATTATATACAATGGCTAAGTTAGGAATCAATACTATGCAAAGCACTGAATATATTTAAAATAAATTTAACTAGAAATCCAAACACATCAAAATCAGGCATCTAACTTCAGAATGGTTCCTGTATTAGTAAGACAGTAAACACTCAGTGCATTGAAGGTGTGCTTCTGTTTTGTTGTCTGTTCTGTGCCAGCAGAACCCAAAGATCATGTACCTCGGTCAAGGCAGATGTACTAATGTNCAGAAAATTTGTGGCCTCTACTCCTGCAGATACTTCATACTTTAAACAGTCTACAACTGCATTTCTGAATCTGTAGTTATTTTTGTTCCTGCTGCACAGACTGATATGATCTAGGATTCTGAAGGAGGTTGCTATCCATCAATGGCCAGACTAGATCCGTGCTGGCCTCTCTCTCCTCCAGTGAGTAAGATTTGATAGATGACTGTAATTTTTTTTTTTTTTTTTGGCAAGAAAAGAACAACTAAGCTGCCGGGCTTCAAATCTTCCTTCTATTGCTCACTCACTGTGTGATCTTTGGCAAGTCACCACACCTCCAGGAATCTCAGTTCCCACATCCCTAAGACTGGAGTGATGGCTCCTGCCTAGAAGGTTGAGAATCCAGCATCATTTGTAAGCTCTTAGGCCAGTGCAGCAATCCAAGTGCAGATGTTCACGGAGTAAAATGAGTTCAGAAACCCTACTTCAAATAGTCTTATTCATTTCTTTAAAATGTCNTCTTCCGGTTTCTTTGTTGTTCTTTTTGACTATTCTACCCTCAGTCCATACACTTTCCCACACCAACTAATACCTGGTACTCTCAAACTCCGAAGAGCAACATGCTCAGAAGTAAGGGATTACTGAGGACAGAGCACTCTGGATGGATCTCCAGTACACCATGCTGAGTCCGAGCCTCACTCAAGAGGTTATATTGCATGCCTCTGCTTAACTCACACTCTAGAAAGACAAAAAACTATAAGGATGTCAACAGGGAGGCATGAACTGCAAAAGGGGGTGATAAAATTGGGAACCTGATGCCATCAGTCCACATTTTTATCACAACAATGACTTTGTTGTANACAGTGGTCAAATCTCACATAACTATACTTTTTAAAGGGTAAATTTTGTTTCGTGCAAATCATACATTATTCTTCTTCAAAATAAATGGTAAAAGACCAAGATGTACTGCAAAGATGATTGTTTAAAGAATAACAATATCATGGCACTCTATTGCTCATTCTGTGATATATAAGCAGAGGTAGCATGTGCACAGACCTGTGTCTAACTTCACACTTGGGCCTTTTCCTTCAGTTCTGGGAGCAGAGCTCCAGCAGCCCTGAAACTTTAGTCAGCTGCAGGGTACTCTGGCAGAATTACCAGTTGCTTACTAGTAAGCACTAGAATATTGTCCTGGTTGTTTTGTGTCAGTGACTAACCCTGTCATGAACAAGGAACAGCAAAGGACAGAAGAAGCTTTGAAAATAAGAATGAGCAAAGGTGGGTCCCTCTTGTCTGGTGAAATCAACGTTCTACCCAGACAGCTTCATCACTAGCTGTGTGTCTCCATGGGATCTGGGGACCTGGAAGCCTGCACTTTAGGCACACACTATATATATATTTTTTCTGCTTTACCTCAAAACCATTTTTATCCCTTAGTTACTTTTCTGTTGCTGTGAAGAGACACTAAGGCCAAGGCAACTTATAAAAAAAGCATTTCAATTGGGAGCTTGCTTACAGTTTCAGAGGGTGAGTCCACGACCATCATGGTGGGGACCATGTGGCAGGCAGGCAGGCAGGTAGGCAGGCATGGCACTGAAGCTGTAGCTAAGAGCTTATATCTAATCAATGGGGGGTGGGGAGAGCTCTCTCGAGCACTAACTGGGAATATAGCTAACTGGGAATATAGCATTGGCTTTTGAAACCTCAAAACCCTCTTCCAGGAACACACATCCTCCAACAATGCCGCATCTCCTAATCCTTACCAGACAGTAAGTTTGGTAAAACAGTTCCACCAACTGGGGACCAAGCATTCAAAAGTATGACCCTATGGGGGCCGTTTTCCTTCAAACCACCATGATCCCTTATAGTTTGTCATGGAGAAACCTTGTTTCTGTCCATGCCTGAGGTACCTTTCCATCACTCATGTCTCCCAGGACCTCTATGGACCCTTCTCCACAGATTCTACCTTCAACAGTAAATCAGAAGCATCAATTTCAGCCTTTTTGGCCAGCCTCCTCTTAGCTGGGTACAGGTTTAACTCTGCTCTTTGGATACAACCTAAGTTTACAATTCCGAGACTTCTGAGGATGTTCTCTCCTCCATGGATGCCCCCTCCCACTGGGCCCCATTTTCCTGAAACTCTCTCTACACTTTAAGTTTAACTCCTTCATTTTGATACCTGGGCTGACTCCCATCTCATCACCTTAGAGGTTTAGAGCTGAAAGTTGGTAAAGAGAGATGAAAACTGATGGGGATGTCTTTCTGTACACTGTGAATATGTGTTGCTCTGATTGGTTGATAAATAAAATGCTGATTGGCCAGTAGCCAGGCAGGAAGTATAGGCGGGATAAGCAGACAAGGAGAATTCTGGGAAGAGGAAGGCTGAGTCAGGAGATGTCAGCCAGCTGCCCAAGGAGCAACACGTAATGGGACACAGGCAAAGCCACAGAACACGTGGTAACACATAGATTAATAGAAATGGGCTGAGTTTAAGTGTAAGAGCTAGTCAGTAATAAGCCTGAGCTAATGGTCAAGCAGTTATAATTAATATAAGCCTCTGAGTAATTATTTTATAAGTGGCTTTGGGACTGTGGGGCCTGGTGGGACCTGGACAAAACTTTCCCCTACACAAAAATACCTTCATTGGTCTGTCCCCTAGTCAAACAACCAGAATAGTGGCCCAAGCTTTCAGAGGATTGTAAATGACATCTCTCATTACATGCCATGAGATGGCTTCGCTTCATTCCTCAAAACCCTTTAGTTATATTATATAAACAAATATCTTCGTCTCCTCTACCTGGCAGTATCCTAAGCCTTAAAGCCAGGTTCCATCATCAAGTTCCGTGACACCATCTCTTACCNCGCACCATATCAAATAGGCTCAGTATAAACACCTGCCTCTGATCACTTTGCTCATGAGAAGGTGTCATACATGCACATGCTGAGGATGCTCCCCAAGGAAGCAAGTGTGGGAGCTCTATATAAACATCTACACAGGGACGGCACCAGAGGACAAACCCCCTCCACACGCATAGTTCATGCAAAGGTTCCCAGATGTCACTCAGACACCAGGCCTCTCTGGACTGTGTCAACTACTGGAGGTTTGCCCAGGATCTGCACTGTAAGATGTCTCTCTAGGGCATTCTGATATTTGACCAAGTTGGGAAACCCTGTGGCCAGAAGTTCTATCAGTAAGGAAGCCTGGCACTGCCCGCAGCAGTTCATGTGATCCTCTGAGTCCATGTGATCCCTTTTGGTATGAGCACTCTGCAGACAAGAATGCTGAAGCTGAGGAACAGGCCACCCTTCTCTATAGGTGATGGAGTAGACTGTTTCACAGATTCCACAATGAAGTTTCAACACAATTATTAAAAGCTAATAAAATATTAAGACACATGGAAGGAACGGAGTAGGAAGAGAGAAGAGACTGAGAAGAAAATCACTCTGTAGGAATCAGTAGGTTATTATGAAAACCAGACATGAGTTCTGGCCTCTAGAGATAGGCACGGAGCCTGGGGAAAACTGTACTTCAGGGCTGTACAATGAATGACAGCTGAGGCTCTGTTTTGTTTCACATGGGGTCTTGCTTCCTAGCCCAGGCTGGCCTCAGACTCTCAATTCTCCTGCCTCAGCTTCCAGAGCACCCAAATGAGATCTTATTGACAGTCTGGAGAAAATGAAAATGCTATCAGGAAAGAACAAATTGTTTACAAGAGAGTATGATGGAAAACTTAGTATGACCTTTAACATGAGTTAGCTGTTCACGCAGAACAGTGGAGAAAATTCCACCATCATTTCCTTTAAGGGTGTTTAGCCCACTGTGCATTACTTTCCTATTGTCTTAAAGGCCTCCTTCTTGTCTAACCTGGATGACAACTGTGATGTCATGCTTATTTGTAAACCATAATGAAACCAAGATCCTTGAAAAAAATCCTTTCAGAGCCAGAACACAGAGAGTGTATTCAGATCCGAGAGAACTGGGCCGATGGTATCTAGTCTAGACGTAGGGAACCATGAAAGAAGGCACAATTAGAATCTTTTAATCTAAAGTGGGTGTCTTGAAATGCATTTTTCTGAAAATCCAATTTTAATGTGTTATTTTTGTAAAAGGAGAGAGCACAAGGCTTTCTCAGGAGACTAGAGCATTTCATTGTGTCCAAGTTGTGCCCACCAACGATTGAATCTGTCATTGGCAGGCAGAATTTCACCTGCAACAGCTGTGGGGCTTTGCATAGCACAGCAGCATAAATGCTGAGGGCCTGGGCACTCCTGTTCCAAGCCAGGAATGACTTTTCTGAGGTCCCACCAGAATAGTCACAGACCCAGCATTATTTAACATGATGGTGATTTGGCTTATGCGGCTAAAGGGATGACCTGTGGCTGACCTGTTTTCACAAAGGACAACTACTTACTAGAATTAAATAAAAAATAATAATTTCTCCCCCTCTGGAGAACTCTACCACTAAGTAATCCTGTTGTCACAAAGGCCACAGCCTGCAATGTGGCTGCTGAAGACCCACTGGTGTCATTACAGAGAGGAAGAGGCCAGCAATCCAATTAAGTTATAATAAGCTGAACTATTTCAGGTACTTTTAATCAACACACTCCTTATTCTAAGTCATAGGGAAGGTCTTCAGGGCTGAGAGAGACAAAGGATATAGTTAATAAAATGAATAATTGCTGAGTGGCTTGAATGAAGGCGGGAAGTCTCCCTGAGAGAATAAGCCTGGTCTCCTCATTCCTTTATTCCCTGGGACTGCATCTCATGCCCTAAACACCTGACCATAAAAGTCTTTGGAATACTCAAGTATCTGGAGTGTAGCCCTTCTTGTCTCAGCTTCACTGTCATGGAATGGTTTTTCAAACATAAACCAGGACATGCCAGTGCCTAGACACGGGTCTTCCGTGGCTCTTCGGTCCATGTTGATTGAGGCTTCAAGGAAAGCACTTCCCATCCAACCCCAACCCACTTCTTCCATCCACAGTGTGACCCAAGCAACACACTCTAGCCTTTTACTTCCCTGATGCCAAATCTTTCCTACCACACAGTCCACCATGCTCTGTCCTACCTCATGTCTCTAACCCACCAGTCAAGTCACCCTGGCTCACACAGCCCTCTTCTCTGCCACCACCTCAGTTCTGTCTGTTGCACAGATTCTCTCGGTAACCCAAGCAAAGTAAAGTTCATCCCCTTGTATGTCCTCTCCTCCCTTCCTGCCTCTGAGCTCCTCAACAGTGCTTAAATGGCTGTCCCCAGTTACTCAAGTGGTTTGACTGAAGACATTCAACCCGCTGAGGTAAACACGGGACTAATTTTAACTTGCAAATGGCTGCTACTGACTGTGTTTCTCATCTGCTCTTCTGTCTCTCTGGGCAGCAGGCTCCTACAGCAACATTTTGTTCTGAGTCATAACTCCTCAGTCGCTGTGTTTGTTATAACACTTTGGTCCTGTAAACTACTGAACATTTGGCTCAGACCTCTCTCCTCCCCGGGGAAGGCTACATGAAGCAACTCAGTGGAAGATCCACTCTGTGACGCTGCCCTCTTCTTTCTTATGTGTGTGAAGAAGGAGAGGAAGAGAAGGGGCCCCTCTCTCCTGGTTTTTTCACTGCCTTTAGTGGTGGCAGGGCTGCTGAAATTCTGCTGTTTTCCACAGCTAGGCTTGAGGAGATTATCCTATAATGAGTGTGTTGGCCTTAAATCTCCACTGAAGAGAACACCATGACAAGAAAGTCTCTTGTTCAGTCTGGGGAGATGGCTCAATGGATGGGTAAAATACTTGCTGTGCAAGCAGGATGACGTGCGTTCAGAGCCACAGCACCCATTTCAAACAAACAAACAAATAAGCCTCCCAGAACTGGAAAGCAGAGTCAGGGAAGTCCTAGAGGCTTGCCCACCAGCCAGTCTAGCCAACTGGTGCGTTCTGTCTCAATAAAACAAGTTGGAGAGTCATAGAGGAGAGCACCTAACATCAAGCCCCAGCCTCCACGTGCAAACATACATCAGCATGCGTGCATGCATACATACTCACATATATACCACAAACCCTCCCCAAAGTCCCCTACCCACTGATGACTCCTTCCAAGGAGACTCAGTAGTACATTCCAGCTGACCCCAACCTAGAGGTCCCCACACCCCACTGCTACTCATTCTCCTTTGCCCCCTTCTCATAATATTTTCATAAAACAAACTGAACCTCCAGTGGATGCTATTGTTAGAGAATTTCACCCATCAGAACTATAGAACATATAACGAAATCTTGAAAATGAAATGTGCTCATGTACTCAGGTTTAAAATATAAGGTATCTTATTTACTGTGGGTTCTTCATCATTTTCTTTTCCCCGTTGGCTCTTTCAGGAATTTGTCTATGAGATCTATTAGGGACCTTAAAAATTATACAACATTAAACACAAATAAAAATCCATATATCTTTATATTGGATTTTAGAGACAATCTGGCCCCATGTTTCTCAGACTATGTTCTTGAAAACACAAACGATGTGCTGAGGAGGCAGTGTTCAGTGGTCAAATATATTTGGAAGACACTATGCTCTCTAGACTCCTCTCTTGGAGAATCATCCTATCTGAATATCAACAAGCCTGGGCAGGTCCTGCAGGAAGTGAATCTGATAGATACTCCAGAACTTAGAATTTCACCATTTTGTATATTAGTTACATTAGTATTGCTGTAATAGGACATCATGACCAAGGCAACTTATAGAAGAGTTTGTTGGGAGCTTACGGTTTCAGAGGGTTATTGTCCATGACCGTGGTAGAGAGCATGACAGCAGGCAAGCAGGTGTGGTGCTGGAGCAGTAGCTGAGAGCTTACATCTTGAGTGGCAACTAGGAGATAGAGAGGGAAACATTTTGAAACTTCAAAGCCTGCTCTCAGAGACACACCTCCTCCAATGAGGCCACACTTCCTAATCCTTCCCAAACAGTTCCACCAACTGGGGACCAAACATTCAAGGATATGAGCTTGGGGGGTGGGCATTCTTATTCAAACCACCACACGAGTGACATTTACTGACCATTTTGGGAAATGCTAACTTTAGGGTGAGTTAGTAGAAAGAATGCAAGAAATTCTTCTGCGGGAATCTGTTCGTGCTTTGTAGCCTCAGGCCTTGAGGTCTGTCTGGGCATCATGAGTCAGGTACCAACATCTGAAAAAAGGAGAGGTTGGAATCTACTACTGCATCAACTCCGCTAGGACAGATTTTAGGAGGGACCTTGTGGTTCCAGCAGTTTATCTGTGTGCATTTTCGAAAACCTAGGAAAATTCTACCAAGTTAGATTTTAAAAACATACGAAGAATTTGTCAAAAGACAGGAAGATATTTTGTAAAAAAGTCAAAAAATGATTTTAAACCATGTATTTCTGAAATACAATGATGGAAAGTCCAGATGAATTACCAACAATTTTAGTTTTTTTGCATACTTAGAGTAATATGTATTTTATGTTTTTTCCCCTCAGACAAGGGCACTATGGATTTACTAAGGTAAATATTCAGGCTATGATAATTAGAGAAATCCAGAGTAACCAATTTTTGGTATGCAGTTTTAATGGGAGTTACATATATAAAAGGGAGAAAAATAGTTAATATTTTGTGGTTAATTTTACAAAACTATTGGATAGAAATAAAAATTTATTTTTATTTCCACATGACCAAACATGAAATGGAAACATTTGGAATCTTCACTCTATTCTTTTAGAGTTAAATAAACAAAAGCATTCTGAAAAGGGTCCACAAGACCTGTTTTTTTGTTTTGCTTTGAGTCTAACTTAATTTTTCCATGCCGAATAAGTCTTTCAGATTTCCTCTGGGTGGGACGGATTGCTGGAGGGCTCCAGCCACCTGAGAAAGGCATCTGTCTTCCTGTCGCCATGCCAACTGCTCGGGATTCCCCCCTTTCTTTCCCAGTGGAAGCGACACACTCCCCTACCTCGGAGGGAGCACTAGTTCTAACTACATTTGGTTCCTTCCCTCGCTTTTTGTGTGAGACAAGAAAACTGGCAATAAAATTGTCTTTTCGAATGTGATTTTCATTCTGTTTTGTTTCCTCGCTTTTCTTACTGACGTCTTTGTGTGGTAGAGCGGGCTGGGATCCCACTGCATTTACATGGCAACCAGGAAATCAGTCATTCGGCGTTGCCATGGTAACCAGAATGGGGGAAGGGAAAGGTCCATTTATCACAGTAGGCTGTGTCCCTTGCTGGAAGCCTACAGAATTTTTAGACAAAG
>LZPO01107962.1:21271-45621 GCA_001675575.1 Neotoma lepida | reverse complement strand
GAAGGAAGGGAGGGGGGAAGGAAGGAAGGAAAGAAGGAAAGGAAAAAGAACCCCCAAACTCTGGCCTCAGGACAGGCCTGTGTGTGTGCTGGCAGCATCAAGTGGGAAGGTGCTGAGCTTGTGGCAGATGCCACAGAGGGTGGAGGGCTTCTCCTTCTGTCCTCTGCACAGGACACAGGGCTCTGACAAGTCAAGTCAGCTAAAGAAAGGCTGTGATCATCTAGCTCAGTAAGGCAGGTATCCTTGCTGCTTGCGGAGAGCTCTCCTTGGCTGCCTGGGTACCACTCTACTTTCATGGCTGCAACGGAAACAGAGCTCAGGGTGCTGTCCTGAGAAAAGCAGAAGTATCCATTGAGTCTTTTTTCCTGTCACATTTACTAAGGACAGCAGTTCTCAACCAGTGTGTGTATGGGTGGGGGATGTGTGGAACGATCCTTTTACAGGGGTCACATATCAGATATTCTGCATATCAGACATTTACACTACAATTCATAACAGTAGCAAATCACAGTTATGAGTAGCAACAAAATAATGTTATGTGGGGGTCACCACAACATGAGGGGCTGTATTAAAGGGTCGCAGCATTAGGAAGGTTGAGAATCATGGGTTTCAATTCAAAGTGGGCGAGGCTGAGCAGGGTGATGTCTCTTTTATAGTCCTGGTCATTAGACTCTTCAATAAGGAAGATGGGACAGATTTGTGTTTGTAACAAGGAGGAGTCTAGACCCCCGTTGGACACAGACTTTCCTCCTGGATTTCCTGGTGTCACTGTTAGAGGAAGGTTATCAAGAGTCCATCGCACTCTAAGGTCAGGGAAACATTCTTTGCTTTTAAAAGTGTTTTATTGGCAATACTGGAACAAGCCAAGAGATAGGAGTACCGCTGTGGCTGCAAAAGCTGTTTTCTTGTAAAATAACATCTTCCTTTAAAAAAAATAGGTTATTTTTTCCCCCTTACAAGCTGAGAGGAGGAAATTGCTGTCTTCCTCCTCCTCTGCAAACTGTCCCCTGTACCGCTCTGTTTCCACCTCTGCACAGGGCCCCACCACCCGTCAGTCCCTTGAACCGTTCTTCCTCCCACTCTCTTTCTCTCACATCCAATTCAGCAGCACATTCTCACAACCTTATTTTGAAAATATACCCTGACTCTCCTCTCCCAGCCCTTATTATCTGTCATCCTGAACCATGCTCCCACAACCTTTCTAAATTAAAAAGAAGAAGAAGCTTTCTATTATACTTGCAGCTTCCCCTTTGAAAACCCTCATCTTATCAGGCAATTCAGACCACGTCATGTCCAAGTCAGCCGTTCCTCACACTGCCCCATTGCTGAGCGTCACGTATCACCTTCACTAAATAGTCATCAACCACCAAACCTGTTCAGATGTGGCTTCTAATGACATGCCATTCTCACATCCTAGCTCTCTCCTACTTGTGCTTTCCTTACCCATGTTCACTCTTTAGTGTTCCTTGGAAACATGTGCTGATCCCAGGGGCTTCACGCTTGTTGAACACTGGGCCGGGGAAATGAGAAGCCCACTCCCTCCCCCACCATTATCTATTCAGAGAGCCTCTCCAACAGGAAAACATTCATTTCTACCAGCCTGGAAACAGAAGGCAAGCAATTTTGTTTTTTCAAGAGTGAAGGGACTAGTCACAGTGATGTGTGCAGGGTTAAGGGAACCACGGCAAGATCCAACGCCATATCCAGACCTGAAGGAGCTAGTGTTGCAAGAGCACAAACAGCTGCAGTTCCTGGAAGTGGTGGGGATGTCCAGAGGACTTGTGGCTTTTGTGGAAGGAAATCAGAACCAAAGCAATGTGGTAAGGGACATGCTGACCTCACTTCTGCCCATTGGCCAAACACAGATGGGAAAGCAGAGGCAGAAAGAGCTCCAGTGATACAGAGTTATTGCATGATGAATTTCCCTAACACAGGAGCTGGGAACAGTACACATTAACTATTTCTTATTGTTTCTGTGTCAGGAATTTGGGAGCTAATCTTTGTACTTCCAGGCCCTTTCTCACCTGATGGTATATAGTCAGAATGTCAGTTATTTGAAAGCTTGCCCTGATTGGAGAGTCTCCTCCCACATGGCTCACTTACAATACTATCAGGGTACTGCTGGCTCTTGACAGGAGATTAAGATCCCTTCTCTCTCCACAGGGCTGCCTGAGTGTCCTCAGAACATGACACCCAGACCCTCTGAATGGTTGATCTGAGAGGCCACAGTGGGAGCTGTAGCACATTTTATGGCTTGCACTTGTAAGTCACACGGGTAAGTTCAATGCAAGTGTGAACAGAAAGGGTAAGGATGGTCAAGACAGAAGACCCATCTTGAAGATCCTGGAGGCAGAGAATAGAGCAAAGGATACTAGGGAATGGATTAGAAAGAGCGGGGAAGAGACAGATCAAAGAAGAAAATCAGCAGGGCCAGCACCCTTTGAAGACCATCTTACTTAAAATAGAGCATGTGTTCCTGCCACTCTGTCCCCTTCACTATTTTTCCTCCACAGGGTTTAATGTTACACGATATATATTTATCTGTTAACCATTTTCTTTGTTGGTTCCCTTTGATCGCATACACTTCGTGAAACAAGTGACATTCTATTTTGTTTCTTAGTAAGTTCTTAATACGTATTTGCATGTTTGAATATATAATTATACCCAATTTTAGAGAAAAAGTAAGTGCTACTAAATGACTAATTCTGGCAATATTTCCATTCCTTTAAAACTGAATTTATTTTCTTCCTTCCTACCTAAAGAGTGAAGTGATACTCTTCAGTGAACTTAATTTGTCTGAGCCCTTGTCAGAGGCGAGGCTGTTACAATGTTGCCTATTTTCCCTCTTCAGTTTCTTCTACTTTCATTTGAAAAGTATATTGTTTTGTCTCAGGTGGGAGAGGTCCTGAATTTTAGAAGCAAATGTTTACCTTTCTCCCTCTTCAAATAAGAACACATTAAATTGGGTTTTGTTTGTATGTCTGTCGTTTGAGTTATCTTTTTGGAGATCTTATTTTAAAGTGGGTCCCTTAGGAGACAAATTCTTCTTGTCTTTCCCGAAATATGCCACCAGTACCTGGAGGAATGTCTTGTCCACAAGCTGCGGAAGATTGCTGACTCTCAGTTCCTGATGCCAGGGGGACAACAGCTCACAGTGCAAAGCATGTCTTCACGCGCACCATGGAGTTACTCCTGTTGATGGATCCAAACACGGCGCCGGCCTCAGGGTCAACACACCCATCTATCCATGTAAGGAGAAGTTTCTCCCCTCAGTCCCCCAAGGCACACTGCAGATGAACCACTTTCCAGGCACCAAGTGGGGAGAATCCAATCCCTCAGGGTACGAAGCAATTTCCTTTGGATGAGGGAGAGAGTCTAGTATCAAAAGACATGCCTTGATGTCATGGCCACAGATTCATCNCTGCACACCAGAGACAGAAGTCTCACCAGCAACCCTTCACCTCAACACCGTACCCAGGAGCTTTGATGCTTTCCGTTACTATTATTAGCAGTAGCAATAGTGGTATGTGTATGTGGAGGTGGGGTACACATGAGTGTATACCTGCCCTAGTGCTTGTGTGGGCATCAGAGGACAAATTTGGGAGCTAGTTCTCTCCTTCTACCTTTATGTGGATTCCAGAGATTGAGCTCAAGGTGGTTGGGCTTGCATGGCAAGTGCTCTACCCACTGAGCAATCTTGTTAGCCTAGAAGCTGTGAGTCTAATCAACACTAAACTTCATCATTTACGTAATATGATAAATAGCCTCTCTTATTTCCGGGGTTCTTCATTTATCCACTTAGCAAAGATTTAGTGCTTACTATGCTTTCTATGTGCTAGGCACTGTGGAGACACTGGCTAGTCAGAGTGAACTCATTATGACTGATATCACAAGTGTCTCCTCAAAGTCTGACGTGTTGAAGGCTTGGTTCCAAGCTAATGGGAAGTAGTTGGATTATGACAATCCACCAAAATGTGAACAAGCTGCATGGCAAGCTCTTGCCTCCAGGCACCCAGTCACTTCAGCCACCATGTTTTCCCCATGAAGATGGACTATAACCCAGACCATAGGGCAAAATAAATTTCTCATATCTGAAATTACCTCTGTCAGGTATGCGGCCACAGCAAATATTCAGAATTTGGTGTATACTAACATGGTTTTCTGCAGTTTTCAGGGGGTGGGGGTGTTTCTTTACAGTCTGGCCAAGTTCTCATTTCAGACTTTCTTCCTGCCCCCCTTCCAAGGTACCCAAGGAAATACAAAAGCTTGGGGATTTCTGCCACAGTTGTTGTTTGCTCAATACACAGACATCAATGAACTATCTGCTACATTAGTTAAGAAAACACAAAGGGGCCCAAACACGAATCTTAAAAGGTCTTGTAATAAAAAACCCAGAGCCAGATATTGGGGTGAAAGCTGAAAGATCCGAGAAGCAGAGCAAGCCAGTCACAAGTTCTTACCTCTACGAAATCCTCANTCTCAAGAGAGAGAATTCCTGTTTACTCACACTTTATATACTTTTCTGCCATCTTCCTTCCTTCCTAGTGCTGGGATTAAAGGTGTGTGCCACCTGGCTCTGTTCCCAGTGTGGCCTTGAACTCACAGAGATCTGGATGGATCTCTGCCTCCCGAATGCTAGGATTAAAGACATGTGCTACCACTGCCTGACCTCTATGTTTAATATAGTGGCTGGCTTTGTCCTCTGATCCCCAGGCAAGCTTTATTGGGGTACACAATACATCACCACAGAGGGGGGAGACAGATATACAGCAGATGAGCATTAAAACAACCGGTGTTGAGGCAGCAAGGCAGAATGCCCTCACAGAGGAGAGAGCTGACTCTGCATACACGGCCGGGATATACATATATGTATATATATGTGTGTATATATATATATATATATTCCCCTTTTCTTACTGTTCTGACAAAACACTCGACAAAAGCCTCCAGGAAGGAGGGTCTATCATGGTTCACATTTAGAGGGTGTCATCTGTCATGGTTGGGACAGCACATGGTGGAGGAAGTATGTAGCATCTGGTCACAGGAAGCAGGAAGATGTGAGAGTTGGCTCTCAGCCTGCCTTCCTCCTTTCCTCTTTTAATTCAGTCTGGGCTCCTAACCCATGGAATGGTGCTCCCCACATTCTGGGTGTACCTTCCTCCCTTAGTGAGGCACCCCTGGAAACACCTTCACAGACACATCCAGAGATGTCTCCTAGGTGATTTGAAACCCAGTCATATTGATAACAAAAATTAGCCATCATAAAAGACTTTTAGGAAAGGCTGTCTTGAATGATAAACAGGGCTTTCCAGAATATGTCATGGGGAGAAGGATGAGGGTGTGTGTGTGGAGACAGGAATAGTAGGTGTCAAGGTACAGAGGTGGAGGATGGGAAGCAGGCTCTACCACTCACCCACTGGGAAGGTAGACATGGGATTGAAAGAGACAGTAAGGCTGGATTGTGGACAGGTGACATTGTGTAGGGTCTTGTGTGCTGTGCAAAGGGGTTTAGCCATGGGGAGGGCAGAAAGAGAGGAATGAAAAGAGGGCGGTGTAATGATCAACTCTTCATTCTGGGGAGGACGGCTTAGAAGAAGGGCTGGAGGTAGAGACACAGTAGGAACCATTGCAGTCACATAGGAAACCCAAAGCAATGGGGACAGAAGGTGGTGGCAGTGGAAAGAAAGGATCATATTGATAATTTGGAGGAGATAATTTGGAGGTAGCAACCAAAGGCTGATTTACTTTGAAACAGCAAAGAAAAGGGGTCTGAGGTCATCCTAACACTGTGTGTACAATTGGTTGATGTGCATCATTAAAGGAAATAGAGAATATAGAAAGAGGAATAGGCTTCTGGTGAAAGTGATGTCTAGAATATTCTAGCCAGAATGCTCAAAAATGCAGGACAGACATCAGACTACAATGATGTCCTCATCAGCCCCCACTATCAGANACATGAGAGAAATACAACAATCAATTAATTTCTGCAAACAAGGACAGTGAACAGTCTATCTTTGCACTGATCTGAAGTATGTAAGGTATCTTGCTTCTGACAATTGATGGCATAAACATTTCACGTAAGGCAAAATGCTACCATGTTCCCTATGAAATGGATACTTTGGAGACCCTGTGTCAGGACTTCCTATGCTTGTGTTTGAGTTGAACAAAACTGGATTAATCTCTTCTCCTGGCTGAGCTACACACCCATCCTTGACTTTTGTCTCCTGAAAAAAAGGAACTGCTAGAACTAGCTGGAAGCAATGAGGCCAATGACAGGTAGGGAAAGATCTTAAAATCTAACTTTTTAGTTTGAGGAGTTTGGTTGACCTCTCCTGGAGCTGGGCAGCTCAACCTACTGTGAACTTTACGACCAGAGATGAAAGGATGGATTAGAAGGCAGCAGGGCTAATTCCTAGTGNTTTATTGATCAAAAGAGATTTTCTTACAAAAGCTTAAACAGAAGTATCAACCCCTTTCTCATGGATAGATGGATGGATAGATAGATAGATAGATAGATAGATAGATAGATAGATAGATGATGGATAGATAGATAGATGATGGATAGATAGATAGATAGATAGATAGATAGATAGATGATGGGTGGATAGATATATAGATAGATAGGATTCAAAGTAAAGATCTATCTGAATCCATAGCTAATGCTAGATTCAACTGGTCTAAAAATGACCAAATTCTTGGGTTTTTTTTCCAAACTTTAAAAGCATGCTTTTAATTTTGCTAAGGCTTAGCATCACATATCTATGTTATATATACATTATATATGCATGTGTTATAAGTATGTATGTATGTGTGTATGTATGTATATAATTTACATTAGATGTTTCTGGTAACCTTTGGCCTCAGGCTTCTTGGCTTTGTGATAACTCGTGTGACACTGGACCTTTGTCCAGTCTTCTTTTAGCCCAGCACTCCTATTTGCTGTTACTTCAGAGGTGGTTCCTTAGCTTTCACATGGAAACAAACAAACAACAATCCAACAACTTTCTCTTGTAATTTTCAGATGTTAGCAAGTCCACATCAGTGTCCCTTACAATAAAAAGATTCCCAAGAAACTTCATGGAACTTGAAATCAAAACAACAGGGGACCTGGGACTGTCTTAGAACACTTCTCTGAAATGAAATTCTGTACCTGCCAGGATGACCTGCTGTGGTCCCCAAGGTGTACTAGGAAGGCTCACTTGATGAGCCTGTATCAACCCTAGATTTCTAATGTTCCTGTCAGTTCCCTTGCTGGGGCATGAAGGTAGCAACGGACCATAAAAATACAGCTACAGACTACTTCTAATGCTTGAGAAGGGTGGCTTTCCAGGCCCTGCTTCTGAGGGAGGATTTATTGATTTATTATTTACACTTGAGACAGGGTCTCACCATGTAAGCCAGGGCAGCCTTGAGCTCTATGTGATTCTCTTGTCTACCACACCCAGGTGGTAAAGCTTCACCTCCCTCCTAGAAGGACTCACTTTCCACCCCATCCCCTCCTACCCTGCCGATGTTTAAACTGTAGCTTCCTTGATCAAGAGAGAGAATGACTCAAGCCTTGGGTATGTTGTTACCATGAGCATCAGGGCTCAGCTGTGAACAACTGTAGGGAAGCCAGGGGAACACACACTGGTGCTGGTTTGGCTGTTCAAGTCACTTGTCACATCTGAGTTTCAAGCTCCTATAAATAATATGCACTAGAATGTACTGAATATTTCTTCTGCTCCCAGAATTATAAAGATGAACTATGTGTCTGGTCTTATTTAGCTCTCAGATTTTTCACTGTGAAATATGGTATAATCATCTCTATTTTGCAAGTGGGGAAACTGAGGCCCATAGAAGTTAAGTCATTTGTCTAAATTCACAGGCAGGGATGACAGCTCATATTCTAACTCTGGTGGACAGACTGCCTGTAGGTTCTACCTTTATCCATGACACCAACCATGAAGGGAACAAGAGGCCGTGAAGACCCTCTCAGCCATACCAATATATTCGTGGGTGGTGGAGGAGGGGATCTGTTTCTAGGCTGGGAATCCAGGCCATTCAGGACCTCCTCACTCCCTTCATTCATGCTCTTTTTAGCCTGTTTTCACTGTTAGGCCTACCTCAGTGTTGCAGGACTTGGCTTAGCTCCCATGTCCCAGAAGAAGTCCTGTGGGGCATTATTTTCTAAGCATATGGGTTAAATAAAATCTCAGTGGTAGGGAGACCTTGGGGAAATGAAGCTCTGGGAAGGTTGGCCACAAAGGAAAAACTCGGCAGCAAGAAGCTGTAAGCTACCCCGGAATTCGGATAGGCTGTAAATCAGAAGGAGCTGTGGGATCTCAGAACTAGAGCCTGGTGGGGGCCACTGACCCAATAAACAGCAGCTGCAGCTCAAAATGAGAGTGCAGCTTAGGTATTGAGGAGACCCACCGAGGCAATCTGTGGATGCTACTGGGAGATGAGGGCTGGGCAATCAGACAGGGAAAGAAGACAGAGCAGTAGGGATGTGGGGGTGGAGGGCCTTTGGAACAAGGGGGTCGGGGGGATTCGAGCCAAATTACCATCAGCAGCAGGCAAAGCCCCTTAGTGGAAGCCCTGAAGTGGAATGAGAGGCAAACAAGAAAGCTGGCTTGCTACCCGATACTAAGAGAGGAGGAAGTGGGAGATGCGCTGCTTCCTGTAGAAATGATGATTGAAGACAAAGCTGGGTGGGGACTCAAGCCTGGGCTGCTGCGGCTGCTACACAGACAGACACTCGACGCCACTCGGTGGGCAACTCCTACTACAGCGGGGCTGGGCTGGGCTGGGCTGGGCTGGGCTGGGCTGGGCGGGCCGAGCTCACCACTCATCAGCTCCGCCAGGGGAAGCTGCTCTCTAACCAAGCCTCGGGAGCCAAGCAAGGTAAAGGACACGTTTTCCATGTAGCTCCTTTTGAATAGAGATAAAATGACCGTGCCTGTGGGTTTTAGGGCGGATTTCTTAGGGAAGCGAGGGACATTGCTCCAGGCTTTTGGGGAAGTGATTCAGGTGGGGTTTTTAGCTTTATTATTATTATTTTTTTTTTTTCCGAGAAGGATGGTCAGATTTGTGACACATTTCGTTTAGGGTGCGGGAAACCACCCTCAGTGTTTAGGAAAACACGCTGAATGTAAGAAGTGGTTTGCTTAGCTGGCACGGGAGTCAGGCAGGGCTGAGTTGCGGTCAGCTGGGCTGTAAAGCTGCAGTCTGGGCATCCGAGCGTGGCAGTCCCTTGTTTTGGAGTGTAAGTAGTGAAAGACGTTAAGTACATTCATATTATATATCGCTGGGCTGTCTTCTTTGCAACATTATGGCTGTGGTTTGGCTTTGGGCAGATTGGGTTCTTTTGTACATAGATTTTTTTTTTTTTAAACCAACAAAGGCTCAGATTTCGCGAGTGAGGGGCAGGCGTATTTACCACTAAGGAATCAGTGTCTTCCTTTCTTTGCTCTGTGCCGCTGCTTGCAGGGTAACCTCAGAGCCAGCTACCGTTTGTCAGTAGGTCTTACCCTAAAGTTGCATCCTTGTTCAAAGGACCATGGACAGACTAGGGACGGTAACTTGCCCCAAATCAGATGCTGGTGTGTGAATACAGGATTCTATGACTGTGTGGATTTATTCATCTCTAGATCAAAGCGATTGTTAATTCCAGACAGAGAGATAATATCAAAGTGGGCTGGTGTGTCCCCTTGTCTGTGTATGCTGTACACTGAAGTAGTATAATCAGAACACAATTTTTATTCTGTAATTTTTCCCGAGCAGTGGATGCTGGTAATGGGTCTGGGACTGGTAACTCNTTCGGTTGTGAATGATACATGTGAAAGTGTGATAAAGAGGTCTAATGGGCTTGAACCGAGATTGTGAGTTTTCTTTGGCAGAAAATGTAAGATAAACAGTTTAATAAACTGTAGCATAATTTAAAAATATCTCCAACAGAAAATGTATGGTTATGTATAAGAGAGCATTGATTAAAATAATTTTTTTACTTTTTTTATATAGTGAAAGGAGATAATTTTTCAAAACAAAGAAGGAACCTCGGGTGGTAGAAAGAAAACAATAAAATGGTATGTTTGGATATTCATGAATTATTAAAATACAGTTTTTTAACAACCAAATATACCAATTGAGAAAATAGGTACTTTTGTGATAACACTGTTATCAGTTGAAGGAGCCATATGATTGGGATTCTGTTTTGTTTTGTTATCTTTATGAAATGAATTTAGTTTCTCTGACTTTGCAGAGTAGCAGTGCATTTTCTGAGACAGGAAGTGTTCATGGGCACCGAAGAAATAAATTTCTGTTTTCCTGAGTGTGTGTAGGAGTTGCTGTAACCATGGGGCTCTTGGGAAGGCTTCCTTGAATTTAATCAAAGCAAGTTGTGTCAGGGTTCCACAGTCCCCATTGCATCCTAAAGTCAAATATGTAGCACTGATCTTCTGGATGGGGCCGAGGCTAGACCTAGCCTGGTGATCCAGCTGTGTGTCTCTAAATGAAATAGGAACTGGCCTTTGGGTTTTGTGGAGGCCGGGACACTCCTTCTATCTGGATCATCTACAGCCTGTCTTCCCCAGACAATGCCAACACCCTGCTTTGTTTGGGGATGTCTAGAAAATGTGTTACACACCCCCTCTCCTTGCAACCACCCCACCCCGACCCCGTGTGTCTCACAGGAGACTGAGATGATGAAACCTTGGCCAGTAGGCAGAGTAGAGTCAAGGGACCCCGTGCTATCTTTCTGAAAACAACCAAGAGGTGCCTATTCTCTACACAGCACAATACATTTCCTTAATTGTGAAATTCCAGCTTGAGGCAGAATGTGGATGAGGAACAGCAGATCAGTAAGGATGAAGGCAGGGTTCTTTCTTTAGCAAGAAACAGATGGGAATGCTTCTCCNTTGCACAATGGGACTATCCCCACTCTTCTGGCTGTACGGAATACTAACAGGCATTTTTTTGCCCAGGGTATTCAGTGACTCTAGAAGGAATGGACAGACACTGAAATTGTAATTATATGTGCTTTTTCCTCCTCATTCTGACATATGGTCAATGACTGAATGGAAACAGGACTCATTATTTTATGGCCAGCCCTGGGCCTCGTGTGATGGGTATATGTAGTGATGTGTTTAGCCGAATAACTTTTTAAGTCTGCTTCAGAAGGCGGGACTGACTTTTAAGTCTAAAAGCAGAAAACCTGTTTACAAGAGATCAGTGTGAGGCAAAGAAAGGGCTGCCCTAGAGCGCCAAGAACGCAGGCTTTGGAGGCAGAACGGTCTGCCTGGGTCCTGCCACTGCTTCTTACAACATGACTCAGTACAAGCATTTGTGAACTTAGTTAATTTCTTGTGAAGAAGGGATAACAGAACATAGTCAGGGTTTTATGTGACGCAGCCTTTGCTTTTGTGTGTGGATAAGTGAGTGTCAGGTACAAAAAGATGCTCAAGTGTCATTGTGTTCTTCTGTAGTAGCATAAGGATAAGTTAGCTTAGTCTTGGTCTCTGCCATTGCCTCTGAGAACAGAGATTTATCGTAAAAGAATATTCATAACACAAAAGGTCCCATTCCACTCACATTTAAACATGCAGTTCCGCAGTCACATTGATGTTGTCACCATCCACCTCCTGAATTCTTTCTCATCTTATTTATTTATTTATTTATTTATTTATTTATTTATTTATTTATTTTTCAAGACATGGTTTCCCTGTGTAGCCCTGGCTGCCCTGGAACTCTGTAGATCAAGCTGGCCTTGAATTCACAGAGATCTGCCTGCCTCCACTTTCCGAGTGCTGGGATTAAAGACGTGCGCCACCACTGCCTGGCTCTTTTTAATCTCATAGAACAGAAAGCCAGTAAATATTAAATAGAAACTCTCCTTTTCTGCCGTAGTCCAGGCTCTGTCAAACGCCATTGCACTTTGTCTCTATGAATTTGACTGAGAACCTGATGGAGAGGGAATCATAGTGTTTTGTGATGAACTTAATTCATCTTCTGTATTGTCCCCAGGGTTCATCCATGTTGTAGCACATGCCAGAATGTCCTACCCTTTTAAGTTGAGTAACTTTCCATCACTTATGTCTATCACATACTGTTTGTCCATTCATCCTTTGATGAATATTTGGACCAGTTTTTGGCTATTATGAATAATGCTGTTATGAATATAGGTGTGTAGAGTCCCTGGCTTCTGTGTTCAGTTTCTGAGGTGCCACCATATTGTTTTCTATAGCAGCTATACAATTTGACATTCCGACAAGAAGGGCACCATGGTTTCAGTCCATCTACATCTTTACCAACACCTGTGGTTGATTCTTTTTGTTTATTTTTTGGAATATCCCCACCATAGGGTGGGTAAGGGGAATCTCTTTGTAATTGGACTTGCATTTTCCTGGCTATGGCCATACCACCTCAAGTAACCCCAACACCATCTTACAAGAGCAGATCTCGTGTGATTGATGTTTTCCCAATGATTTTCACTTTTCATTTGCTTTTTGGCTACTGGTATCTCTTCTTTGAAGACATGTCCATTCAAATACTTTACAATTTTGAATTTGATTCTCCTATTAAAAATTTGCTTTTTACTTTAAAACTATATGTATGTGTGCGTATGTGTGTGTGAATATGAGTACAGGTGCCCATAGAGGCCAGAAGGTGTCAGATCTCCTGGAACTGGAGTTACTGAAAGTTGTGAGCTGCCTGGCATGGATGTGAAGCCAAAGTGATGGCTCCTTCCGGTACACACACACACACACACGCTCATATGAACATGCACACACTCTGCACAAACAACACAGTCAACAGCAGAGGGTGTTCAGTTGTCTTGGAGTGATTGCATGTTTCTTTGAAGTAGTTTTGTTGCAGCAGTCTGAGGTAAGGCAGAAGGAGCCTTTTATCTCTGGGCAGGCATGAGCTACATGACCAGGGAAGATGGAAGCAGTGGCAGCCTCTTCACTGTTTCCTCCACCCTCACTGGCTTAGCTGGAGCCAGGCATTCATGCTCCTGATCAGCTCCCGGTGCCTAGTCTCTGAGGCGGGAGAGAGGCCTGGAAACTAGGCTGACTGCTTCACCTTGTGATTCACCACCCTGTCAGCAGGCAGTTGTTTCTTGAAGTCCCCTCCCCTTTTTTCTTTCTTTCTTTTTGTATTTCACTTTCACTCTGTCCTATGCGTTCACAATGAAATCTCTACAGCCCCAGCCGCTACTCACTTCGTTGCTTACAGTTGGTCCAACCCTCTCTTTTCTAACTTATGCCATAGGCTTCCTCAATTCTTACCACTTCAGATTTTCTCCTTGTCTTCATTTGTCTTAGGCCATTCAGACTATAATAACAAATTACCAGAGACCAGGCCATTTACAAACCTCAGAGATCCATTTCTCACAGTTTCTGAGCCTGGAGATCAGAGATCATGGTGCCGGTAGATTAGGTGAGGACCTGTTCCTCAGAGATTCTGTCTTCTTGTATCCTTTGTACTCTGGAAGGCCCTCTTCTCCACGGGCATCAGTGTATGACCTGATCACCTCTACAAAGCCCCCACCTCCTCTAACTCCAGTGCAACGACATTGGGGTCAATTCTAACATATGAGTGGGGATAAGAGTAAAGTGTCTGGACCAGAGTCACATGCATTCTGGGCTTCTTTCCCCAGCCTTTCCTTCCAAGTGAGGACATAGTCTCCATTCCGACTCTATTCTGTTCCCTCTTTCTGCTCAAGTGATGGATGTTCTGTTAGTAATCTTTCTCCCTCCATGCTGGATTTCTTCTCTTTTACTTATCATTTTTATTATCTTTACTTGTGTGTGTGCACATAGGCCACAGTGCACATATGGAGGTGTGAGGGTGATTTGTGGGAATCAGTTCTCTTTCTGCTACGTGTATTCCAAGGACTGAATTCAAGTTGTCAGGCTTGGTTGCAAACGCCTCTACCCGCTGAGCCACCTCATCAGTCCAGGATTTCATGCCTTAATTGGCTCCTTCCCTATTACCTTCGTTTAGTTTTTTCTTACACGCATAACTTAATAAATAAAATCTACTGACCTGGGCTTTATTCCTTTGAGATAGGGTCTCACAGTGGAACCCAGGCTGGCCTTGAACACAGGTCTCTCCTGTCTCGGTGTCCTGAGTACTGAGATTACAGGTGTGTACCGTCATGCCTGGCTCCACTTGACCCTGATAATCTTTCCTGCCTCCCTTGTTCTCTCCCTACCACTTGAAGGTTTCCAGCTCCACTCACGCTTACATAGAATGTCGGACTGTTCTGCCCATTCTCTTTCCCTTTCCCCAACTCACATTCTTCCCTCCAGGTCTAATCATTGCTGCGTGGGGGTCAGCCCCAGCTCAGTTCTCACATCTGATCTCTCACTGGCTTCTAAGCTTGCATTAGCAAACTCACTAGAGCATCCAACTCAACTCTCACATCAGAGACAGCACTCACAATCACATTTTTATACCTCAAATCCACTCCTCCCCTAATGCCGTGGCTACTAATGAGCTCTCCTCTTTCAATTCTTACTTGGAAAAACTCACTCTCACCATTTTCCTCACCAAGCAACCCGAGGAGCAGTAAACTGAATAGCTCTTGCAATTGGGATTGGAAGTAAACTCCGATACTGTCTACTCGTTGCTATGGTGATAACAATCTCTTGGTTCAGGGCCTCTTGGTCTCTCCAGGAGTGGTTGGTTTGTCCTCCCGTTAGATTAGCTTTTCCTACTTCTCCTTCTGTATTCACCTCACAGCCCTGCTTCTGCAAGGAGCTTAGATCCTAACTAGGCTCAGGTCGGTGGTTACATCTTCCATGAAGCCTGCTTTGGTGTCTTCTCCTCCTTCCTAAATAAACAACACTCTTTTTTCTTCCCTGATCACAGTGCTTGGCTCCTTCTGGTGTGTGTACTAATCTTGCACACTCACTCCCCTTTTAACCATGCAGCAAGAACTTTGAGGACGGCAGCTATATTGGGTTGTGTCTGTCTCCCCCTCATAGCACACAATACAATTTGTTTATCATCCAGTTATTTAATGAACTTTCTTGAGTGACTCNTTATTTGATGCAGAGTGAGCTAGACATAGAGCTTGTTCTCTGGCTCTCACAGACCACTGGGGAAAACAGGCAGATA
Source organism: Neotoma lepida (assembly GCA_001675575.1). Classification (NCBI taxonomy): domain Eukaryota; kingdom Metazoa; phylum Chordata; class Mammalia; order Rodentia; family Cricetidae; genus Neotoma; species Neotoma lepida. The sequence goes on along the minus strand of LZPO01107962.1, from coordinate 30,516 downwards.
CAGAAATAATTACAATTCAGCTAGTCAGTCTGTCCACAAGTCTCAAATGAATGTCTGCCCTGTGCCACCTGCCCTTTGAGATGCCAGGGAACAAAACAGGCCGGTTCTTTCTTTTCTTAGAACTCAAATTCTAGTTTTGAGACAGACTCAATAAACACATAAACCAGAGGCTCATAGATCTGACTACACATTAGAAATCACAAGGGGGTACTTTGGGGGCGAGCTATGTCCCAGCTCCACCCCAGACTGTGAAATCAGGGTCACTCAGGATTGGAAACCCTGGGCAGAGATAAATCACAGTAGAAGAAAGTATCAGCTACCACTGTGTGTTGTGTTAGCTGAAAGGGGTAGCATTGTATAGGTGATTATGTGATGATGGGGATTTAGGGTTTTTTTTTTTTCTATTTTGTTTTGTTTTTGTTTTTGTTTTTTGATGATCCCAAAAGGCTTCTGAAGAGGTGACATTGGGGTTAAGACCTAGGTTGCTAAGGAGTCAGGCATGTGAAGCTCTAGGATGTACCAGAGTGCTTCCAAGCAGAAAGTACAAGTACTTTTCTGAAGTAAGGATGAGGTGACGCCCCAGAGGCGATATGCCCTTCCTCCCACAGAAGCAGGATGACCTACACAGACTTAAGCAGCTTTTAAGTCAACCTAGACAGGCTCCAAGGCAGAATGCTTGGCTATGCTGTTGAATATTTGGCCTGGGTTAGATTTTATTTAGATCAAATTGATTTGCACAGTCAGGAAGACTTCTCCATTTAATTATAGATTTTTCCTACACTGCAATCAACTCAACAGGGCTTGTTGTCTGAAGTAAACACTATCCTTATTGTTTAAAATAACCTTAGGTACATTATATTCATCTCCTAGTTGAATAAAGAAGAGAAAGCAATGATCTCTGCCCCTCATTGTGTTTGGGGGAAGCAGCAAAAACCCTTACAGAGGAGTCATTCAAGCCACACGGAGGAAAGCACTCCCTCCTGGTAGACGGTGAATGGCACCACCCTCACAAGCCAGTTGAGGACCGGCATCTGAGGAGCATTCAGTCTGTGCCCTAAACTTTATATGTTACTGTTTTCAACTCAATCAGCTCAACTCTTCTCAGGATCCAGCGTCTGTAGTTAGCAGCTGGGCAGTGTCCTCAATCAGCTCAACTCTTGTGCTTTGCACTCTGATAGCCTCAGCACGCTGATGTGCTCTCTTGGTCCAGCTCCTCTCATTGTGTGGAGATGCCAGCTACAGTCCGAATGAGGGGCAGTTCAGAGCCCATAGGCACAGCCGAGGGGCCAAGTTCTTCCCATGAAGCTCATGTACTCATTTGTGTCAGTTTCTCTCTCAGTCTCCCTGAGTCATAGGGCTCCTCATGTAGTCCAGGCTGGACACAAACTTGTGACAATTCTCTTGCCCCAGACTACTAACTGCTGGAATTATAGGCATGATTATAGGTATACTTGTCACTCATGCACCCCTTTTTAAAGTGGAAAAACAGCCTGTGGGTCACCTGTATACAAAGGAGATATGAGAATTAATTTCTTAAGGATGAGGCTAGCCTGGGCTACATAGTGAAGTCGAGGCCATCAGAAGCTACAAGGACAAATCCTGTCTCAAAAACAACAACAAAAAGGCTGGGGATGTGTCTCAATCACAGAGCACTTGCTTGTATGTCCAAGACCTCAGATGTGCTCCATAGCACTGCAAGGGAAAGAAAAAGGAAGGGAAAAAAAAAGCCATCTCCAGCTGGATTTCCCTCCTGACTCACACTTGACCAAGCAGAAGGAACCACTGTGATTGTCTAATTTGGGAGCTTCCTTCCAGAGGCCTTGGAGCAGCCCAACCTTTGTGAAAAACATGGTCACCAGAACCAAGGAGAAAGGTCCACTACTATTAACAAAAACAAAGGGGTTAGTGGCCCATAGGCTGTCAATATATTTATTAGTCTCATTTTGCAAGTGAGGGTACCAAGACTTGAAGATCAATTAGCTTCCCCAAACCACACAGCCTGACCCGAGTTGTTTTCCAACATCTCACTTTGAGAGCAACATACACACACACACACATGTATACACACACACATATCACACACATCCATACACACACATGTATACACACACATACACATGCACACACACATATCACACATCCACATACACATGTATTCATACACACACATGCACACACACACATATCCACACATCCATCCACACACACACATCTACACACACATGTATACACACATGTACACATGCACACACACATACCCACACATCCATGCACACACATACATACGCACACACATATATCCACACATCCACACACACATGTATACACACACATACACATGCACACACACATCCACACATCCACACACACATGTATACACACACATATCACACACATACACACACATATACACACATACACATGCACACACACATATCCACACATCCACACACACATATCTACACATACACACACACATGTATACACACACACATATCACACACATACACACACACACTCAGGCACTCACCACTTACGCACACGTCAAAACTTGTTTTTGCTGGTGTTGATCTAGATAGGATGGAGAAAGGAGTCCAAGAAGAGCAAAAATAGAACACTGAGGTAAGACAGGTAAGAATAACCTTCTGAAGAGAATAGTCCTGAAGGAAACACGGCAAGTCCCGTAAAGGCAACAGGAAAAGTACTCACTTTAGACAATCAACCCTACACTTCTGCATGTCATATATCTATGTGTGAAATTAAATTGGTTCTCTATGACTGATCATGCAAATCAATTTGATCTAAATAAAAGCCAGCCTGGGCTGAGTAATGAGCTCAGCAGCCANGGATTTGTCTGTCCAACTTAAATGAGAAGCTGTTTTCTCCCGAGGGGTATATTTGTTGATTACAGCACCTGGAAGCGAGGCCTGACTGATGTCTGGCATTTCTGAATACAAGTTTCTCAGACAATAGCTTTCCACTCTTGGGCTCAGGAGNCAAGTGTGTGGCTCCAGCAGCTTCGATCGCCTCTGTTCCTGCTTTCTACTCAGGTGTTATTTCCGAGGTAACTTGTGTGTCACAGCAACAGGGAAGAGGAGAGATTTCAGTGTTGTGATGGCTTGTCGCCGAGACGTGTTTCTGTGGATTCTCATCCTCGTGGACAGGTGGTGGTGGGAGTGCTCTCTCCGCAGTGGAGGAGGGAGGGCCTCCTACTCTGAAATTTGCATTTTTAAACGGGAAAGTACAGTTAATGTCTAGTACAGTTACTGTCTAATGCCAACAGAGCCCTGTGTAAGAAGGCATTTATCTGATCTGCATTGAGCCATATAAGAAAAAAAAAATCACATAGGAACAAAAAAATCTCACTGTCGTTTTTGATGGTTTCCATGAGTGAACTGATCGCTTGTGAATGTATTTATGGAGCACTGATATCCATGAGTATTATGAAACTACTTCACTAACGGTTTTCTCATTATTTTTATTCCCTTAAGCAAAAAAAAGTTGATATTAAACAGCTTTAAGATTTTTTTCAATAAAAAAATGTAAGGCAAGGTGAGAATTTCTAGGCCAAAATATATTGGTCCACTCTATCTTTTATTCTGTCTTGAAATAATCCAAAATACAGCAGTACAGAAAAGTAAGAGTGGAAGGGTTAGTTCTATGTCCCAGTTTCCTCATCTGACAGCTACAAAGTGTTTGTCATATGTCTAAACTATAGTGATTATTCCGGCAGTGCAGATATTCCTATAACTCATATTGCTACAAACTTGAAGGCGAGTGTCTTTTAGTTTAACCAGAGTCTCTTCTTGGCACTCTCTAGGAGGACGCATTCTCACCCAGTCAGTGTTCATCACCGGAGTTTGGAGTCAACAGGGGGAAACCCATTTCCCTGGCACAGAGCACTGTCAATGCTTGGACTTAGTGAAGTGTTAATCTCAGATTTGAACTGTTTATCTAGGAGTCCATGGGCTTATCCATAACCACTTCCAGGTTTCAAACTTGCTTTTGGTTGGTGTGGCCAGGTGCCCGGCATTGGCCCGAGATAGGTGAGCAGTGTGGAACCTGTCATTTGTCAAAAGATGCTGTAAGAACAATATATAAACATATTCCCAGCGGTGGAAGGACAGCAATGGCTTTGATTTGAAAGTGAAGACACCAGGAGTGAGCTCCCTGCACTGACCAATAATGACTGCGGAGTGAGAGAGACAAACAGGCTTTCCTGGGTAAACATGGCTGTTATCATAGTACAGTCTGCCCATTCTGCCTGATAGTCACTTTGGTTTTCCCTTTAAACTGTGGGGGTGGTTATTGGCCTTAGTGCATAAAACATGTACATAATTCTGAAGATGGTGCTTTTAAATGCACATTTTGTGGCATTGGTGTGTATAAAATGTTACTGAGGGGGGAAGATAATTAAGTTTATGTAAGTAATTTGCATTTTAATTTCTTTTTGCGATAAGCCTTATTTCCACTTCACATAGAGGAAACCCCTATACTAAAATGACCAGCATATGTTTCTTTGAGGGAGTCAATAGTAGTACCAAAGTCGGACCTGCAGTGTGCTGCAGGTGAGGAGAGTTCTACCCTCAGGGGTGCCTTATGAGTGTTCAAAGAGAAGGGAACAGCCAGGCCAGGCCACAAGCCTCTGTCTGGAATGAGTCTCCTTAAGCCCTGTTGTCATGTTCCAGCTACAAACGATAAAGCATAGTTCATATATGGCCTTAAATGATGTCTATTAAATAGAAGCCATTTTCATTTCTTCCAGTGTCTGGATTCTTTCATGTTTTGAATTTTAAAAATAAATTATTTATCTTGGGACACCCATTTTAAAATTCCTTGGTATTAAGATTTCTAATTATTCTTCTGTAACAGTTCGTGCTCCCAGATTTAGGTTATTTTGTTTGGTATTTCTTATTAAATAGTTTATTTCACCTGCTTATTTCACTAGAGTCTTTAAAACTACTTCATGAAATACTTAAATTATTTAAATTAGGAAGAGATTAATTATCTTCCATAGATAAATTCAAATTAATTATAAACCTGAGGTAAATAGATTAATCTTGGAACATCGAGGGAACTGATTCATTTTTTTCTTTCTACTCCTGATTTCTTCCTTCCTTCTTTCCTTCCTTCCTTCCTTCCTTCCTTCCTTCCTTCCTTCCTTCCTTCCTTTCTTTCTTTCTTTCTTTCTTTCTTTCTTTCTTTCTTTCTTTCTTTCTTTCTTTTTCTTTCATCTTCAAGAAGGGCCTGCTTGATTTTATGGATCCCTCCTCATAGCAACAGATATGCTAATAAGAGCCAAAAAATGCAAGGAAACTTTAAATGGATTTTATAAACCAGCCAGAAACCTGTGTGTCTGGGGCTTCTGGGGGAACAACCCATGAGTCATTTTAGCAAACACACTCATAATCTCATAGTGCATGTGGTTACCATGGTAATTAGGCCTGTAGAGCTGCCTTGCTTATGTTCCTGCATAGGGAAGATGGGGAGAAAAACTGAACTCTGATCTTTGACTATCGGCTTCGGCCTGCCTACTGTGGGAGAGAATTTAGGGGTTTCCCTTGAACATGTTGGCACAATCATTCTGGAGGGAAGCGGAAAGACTCTGGACTCCCCCCTCTCCTTGTTGTTATTGAAGACAAACTAGCCGTATTAGTGTTGGGGATTGCGGTTCACAGGGGAGAAAAGGGCCACTTGGCACTCTCGGGAGAAGAAGAGCACAGATGGTTTCTTTAGCTGATATATAATTACAGGTAAGTCTCTAAGGTCAACCTGGTGAAATGCTTTGAGTGTCTGTGCACAGGGCTCTAATGATCTCCTAAAAGGTACAAGAGTGCCTCTGGCATATCATTACTGCGGACTGCAATGATCATTCATGTACTACCCAGGTAGAAGCTGGTTTTATGTTTCTGATCCGATTCATACGTGGACCTGCTATCTTTTCTTTACTTATGGACTGGATTTGACTCCTTTATATTGGGCAACCACCTTATAATGCAGGCCCATGGCTCTCCAAGGAGACCACCAAACTTACAGGAGTTCTGTTGAATCAGTCACTCCTAAGGAAACCAAAATCAACGCACACGTTTGACGGACATCTGGGAGGTCCTGGGGCTCATTAGTGGAATTCTGTTGAAGAACAAGCAGAGCCAAACACATGAGGGCACACATAGAACTTGCCGAAGTCACCTTCCTAAGGCTGGGCAACCCTCTCACATTAGGATTATTATGTACAGGCTGAAATTTTACTCTTTAGAGCATGCCTCTTGAAAGCAGGTTTTTATTTAGAGTTAGATTAAAATTTCCTTATTCCAAAGGCTTGAAATAAAGTGAAATGTGCATGATTTGTACTCTCTACAACGTTATTGGTTCTAAACTCCATATTTATTTTTATTCTCTAAGGAGAAATAATTATTACCCAAACTTTATTTTAGATTTGATGGTCTTAACATTAGTAAATGAAGTTTAACTTGAGCCACTGAGATGGCTTGAGGGGTGAAGGCACTTTCTGCCAAACCTGACAACCTGAATTCGACCCCTAGCTGGTAAGAGAATCCACTCCTACAAGTTGTCCTCTGACTTTCCAACATGTACCATGGTGTGCATGTCGATATTCACACATGTGCACACACACTGGAAAAACATGCCAAATAAATACATTTTAAAAACATAATAATAAACCTTAACTTAATATTTTACTGATCATCAAAGTAATTCATGTAGAGCATTAAAAATTTGGAAGTAATAATATTATAACTTATGAATAATGAAAGTAAGAATAGCCTCCCCCGTTTATTAAGTTGATTGTTAGTTGAACTAACTGCATGTAGCAGGGACCTGATTTTACAGCAGCTGAAGGAAGTTAGAGAGTATTTATTTCTTTTTAACACAACAACCCGGAGGTGAATGACTAAGGACTGGCTTAGCTGTGCTCAAGATCACACAAGGGGCCCGGCTCTTCTGCCAGGTTGCTCCAAGATTCTCTTGTTCTTGTGGTCTTAGATGGCTTGCTACAAGGACCCAGAAGGAAGAGAGAAGGAGAAAGCATGGACCCACAGCTACATATACTACCTTTATATGTTTCCCATTGAACTCCGTCACATGGCTGCATACTTCCAGCAAGGGAGGCTGGGAAAATTAGCCCCTCTTAACATGGATGGGCACGTAGTTCTTTCTCAAAATATCTTAGTCTTGTGTACTCATCTTCTTGAGGTGATGTGGGATAATAAAATGTCTTCAGGATAAAAACAAAGTACATTAAATAATAAAGATGTTGTAACATAGTGTTAGGCCACTATTTAAAGAATGCTTGACTGCAATACCTCGAGACAAGATGTCTAATAAGTGACTCTAGTTAATGATGAAGAGGCAGGCAGCATATATAGTGTGGATACGTTGGCCAAAGGGATGATTAGTGCCCTGGGCAGGACTGAGGGAAGCAAAAGTGGCATAATTTAAAACTTATGAATTATTCACTCCTGGAATTTTCCATTTTCCATGTATTAACATTTTCAGGCTGCAAGTAACTAAAAACCAGAAGAGCAAATTTCAAACGGGACTGCAGGATGCACAAAGTCATGTGTTAGGAAACTAGCTGGCATTACACTGTAGATAACGTTTGCACTGGTGTCTCTGCACCATACTAGGGGCAGTTATCCTCATCATTTCAATTTCTTGCATCTGGGCTAGGGATAAAGTGCACTGATAGAGACCTTGCCTATGCAGTAACCACCCTCCCCCAAAACAACAACAAAAGTCTCGTCTTCATTGTTGGTTCACCATGCAGAGTTCCTGCTGCCTAGGAAGTTATATTATTGATAATTGGGTTACTTCTAACGCCTTGGTAATCATTTTAACAGCGGTTGTTAGAATCAAGGAGTGGACTCACTAGAATGATGGCTGAGAACACGTTGAAGTCCCTTGATAAATAGTAGCAAGCTGCTTTCCAGAGACTTGTGCCAGTTTACGCCATCAGCAATAATATATGAGCCCGCACCTCAGAGCACCCTTGTGCAGGCTTATTTTCTGAGTCCCACTTAGTCATTACTATCCCCAGGGCTCAATCTCTGAAAATAGGTTGTTTTTTGCCCTTGGCTTGTTTTCTTTTCCTTTGCTGTCATTAATCACAAGATAATGATTTTCTTTTTTAATAACTTTGGCTCATTTAAAAACCTGTGACCTCTCAGCACTCTGAGAACACAGCTGATTGGGCTGAGGCATACGTGCTGGTCTCACACAGTGTGAGATCTCTGGAGACACCAATCCCATTAGGTCCTAAGACCCCTGATGAACTTGACTCCCACCCTCGATCAAGCTCCTCTTGGTGTAAGAGACCTTTTTGTTCTGATCAAAGATGAGGCAGGAATGGGAAGGTGCTCCCTGAGGCTTCGGGGTGGGTGCTGCTTCTGTGGGGAGTACAGACACCAGGAGTAATTGGGCTGACTCAGTTGGAATTCACAGGGGCATTAGCAATGAGTGCAGGTGCCATTAGTCCTCAGAAGAACCTATGAAAGACTACATGCTAAAGAGACCTTTACATCCACCCAGCTCACTTCCTCTGCCCTCTTAAAGGGCCATGTACCCACAGACTGAGCGATCTAGCTCCCTTAACACCTAAGGACAAAAGGAAGTAGTCTTTGCTTTGATCTTGGTGGGAACCAATCCACCTAGCCCAAGAGCAGAGTTTGGAACTACCCATCCCACAGTACACAGCTTCTGCCACCAAGAACTCTGCCTCCCTGCCATTGTGTTCTCATGGTGGTTTTTGGTGGTGGTGGTAGTGGTGGTGAGGTGTGCGTGCATGTGTGTGTGTGTGTGTGTGTGTGTGTGTGTGTGTATGTTTGGGAGGATAGTGAATTTCACAAAACAAAGGATTCCTATTTCACTTGCTACATACACTCGTTAAAAGAGAAAGTTCATAAAATATAGATTCTGACATGGAAACCCAAGACTCTCTGCCCTTACCCTGGCCACGGAAACGTCCATTTGCTCGCTTAGCTGTTATGAATTTTGCTATTTCTCATGTTCTTAAAGTATGTTTTCTTCTGCTTTCTACACAGTCAGATCTGCCAGTGAGCCTCCGGCCTTGAAAACTGACAAGGTAAGCAGTCTGAAATATTTTCTTCTAGGCTCATCATGAACCTAACTAGAACTTCAGAAGGGACCATGAAAACATCAGTAACCCTATAGACCAGGACCTCTAAGTATGTGATGTTTTTGTAGAAAACAACCTTTTATCGTCTTTT
>LZPO01107962.1:0-17623 GCA_001675575.1 Neotoma lepida | reverse complement strand
AAAAAAAACATACATATGCATATTCCAGTGCTGTGAGACAGGATCTGTAGAATCTCACTCGGGCTAAAAGCCACATATTAAGAGGCTCAAGGCTCCCCATCTTTATAGCTTCCAATTACATTTTCAAAGCCTGCAGCATTTCATATCTGTGACTTTGTACTGTATGCATGGTACCTTAAGACTGGGTACATCTAGATGAACGGGGATAATATATCTCATCATAAGATCCTTAATTTAACCGTATCTTCAGAGTCCCTTTATTCAGGTCAAGATACACATTCACAGGCTCCAGGGGATTGAGACATGGACATATTTGGAGACTGTTATTCTTCCTACCACAGAGGAAAGAGAGGAATTGTTCAGAACGGTAGCAATGCTTCAGGTTAGGATCTTGCCACACTTCGTTATACCAGATTGAGGGGTTTTAGTGCTCCTGAGTGAATGAAACAAGTTCTTGTCTTAGCTCTACAGTTTCTATTCTGTGAGTCCAGGCACTGGAGACTTTGGCTTTTCTTAGAGTATTTGGCAATGAAGCAAGCAGGCAGCCTGAAGTCCAGTGCCTCCCTTTTCTTGGCTAGACTGTGGTACTGTGGGTGTGGCCTCTGGAGAGGTTGCTGCTTTTGGTATTTCTCCAGCTCTGAGTGCTTGTCCACTGGTCACAGGTTCTAAAGACTTTGAATAGCATCAAAGAGTGTGAAGATTTAATCGTAGGCTGCTATGTCTGCTTGCCACATCGTGCATTATTTATTAGGCTCCGAAATGTGGAGATTAGGGAGGGATGGTATAATATTCAACACTTCTGTGTGGCATGTCTATCACAGCCAGTTTCTGGGTGTGTCTCAGTTCCTCCAGGGTAGGTAGATTATCCCTACAAGTAAGAAACCATTTCTTGTCTTGGGGATAAAAGGGATTATTAGGTTATTTTAAAAGGGCCATCCTGAAAGGAACACGAAAGTTGGAAGATTTTGGTGAGGTCTTAAGCTCTTCAAATGTTTTTGTAGCAGGTCTTCCTTCTATCAACTTTAGACACTCAAGCACCTCAAGTCTGACGTCTAAACCTGGGGCTCTCAGTGTAGCATCAAAATGGCCTGATTTTCCCAAGAGTGGGGGACACCATCTTTCTTTTTTCCCCCAAGATACAAGACTTTCAGAACTAAAACTTGGAGAATCCTAAGCATATCAGGATAGTGGGTCATCTTAAAGGGCTAAGAAAATGGCTTCAGTGGACATTGGTGTCATACTGATGAATTTTTAGAACATAGGTTTTAGTTCATGAAATCATGAAAACAGCCTCCAGGGTTCGGATTGAAAATGATGGAGAATCTATCCTATTTGGAAAACCTGCATTTATTACCCTCTGTATTCATGGGTTCTGCATCAGCAGATTCAACCAACCATGGATAAAAAAATATTTTTAAAAAATTACTTCTGGGGGTGAGGGGTTTATCTCAGTAGGTAGACCGCTTGCCTAACAGGCACGAAGCCCTGGGTTTGATCTTTAGCACCACATAAAGCAATGTAGTAGTAGCATGTCATTCAATGGAAGCCCTTGGGAGGTAGAGGCAAGAGGATCAGAAGTTCAAGGTCATCCTCAACTACTTAGGGAGCTCAAGATCAGCCTGAGATATGTGAGATCCTGTTTCAAAAACAAACAAAAGAAAACAAACCCCTCAATTCTATGCTGTGCAGCTATCTGCCCTTTTTCCTAGTCATTCCACAAACAATGCAGCCTAACAACATTTTCACCACATTTGCAGTGTGTTAGGCATTACAAGAAATCTAGAGGTGATTTAAAGGGAAGATGCATAAGAGCTTATATGAATATTATTCCATTTGACAGAAGGGACTTGACAGCTACAGATTTTGGTATCCATGGGGGTCTTGGAAACAGTCCTTCACAGACACTCCACAAGTCAGGATGGCTCGACACACACAAACTGACACAGTAACAACAATTCCTAGGATTCAGAAGAACCAGCAATGTTTGGGAAATCACAAGGTCGATTCAAAGTGATTTCCTGCCCACTTGGTGCCCCAGTGGCCACTGCTGCTTCCTGTGTGCCACCTGCAATAATGGAAACTTTAAGAGCTGTTATTGAGATAGCCATGGGACCTCCCTGAATCTTCTTCAGTATGCCAGCGTGTGCAGAGGGTTATAACACAGAGTCTGCCACAGAGTCCTCTTGGCTTTCATCCTGCCTTTTGTGTTACAAAGCTGTCCCTTGCTCTTCTGTGGCTTTCATTTGGAGTTTTGGTCTCTTTAAATCATTAGAACTAAGCAAACAGAATCATAATCGTACTGGAAAGAGAAATACCGTGGCTTCCTCAGGTAGGAATTTGACTTTTAGGAGTCAGTAGGGTTTTGAGTTGTTGATTTTTGATTGTTTTTTTTTTTTGTCTGATCATTTTCTACCTTCCAAATTATGCTACTGATAGATCCAAGGAATTCTCTTCTTTTCACTCCCCCAAAAGATTTGACATTATCAGTCATTGAGGTAACCATATTTTTGAACAGGGGTCCTGGAAAGATTTTCAAACTTACTATTTATTTGTTTGTTTCTTTGTTTATTTCTTGTATAGAGGTAGGCAGGTGGATGCATGGTATGTTTGTGTGTGTGCGTGCACATGTGCCATGGCTTATGCACACAAAGCCTGTTTGAAGGTAAGAGGACAGCTTGCAGGAGCTGATTCTCTCCTTCAATCCTGTAGGTTTGTAGGGATTGAACCCAGCTCATCAAGGTTTGTCGCAAGCCCCGTAATGTGCTGAGCCAACTCCCTTGCCCCAGAGTTGTGAATTACTTTGACTTTCTCCTCAATCAATTTGGAATTTTTCCTTTCTAAGACTTCTGATCCCCCACTAAATTAATTAATTAATTAATCTATTAATTAATGTGTTTTGAGTCAAGGTTTCACTGTGTAGCTTCCCAAATACTGGGATTTTGGGTGTGCACACCATACACGGCAACCCTGTATTATTGGTGTCATTTTACCAAGACTGCCTTGGGGCCAAGGATATAGCTCAGTGGTAGAGTACTTGTCGAGCTCCAGTAAAGGCCTGGGTTTGAGTCCAAGCATTGGAACAACAAAACCCCAAACAGCGGCAAACCCTCATTTCAAAGTCTGCTGGTGTTTTTGTGAATTAGCAAGTTCTATAAGAAACTATACAATTTCTTAAGCCCAGATTATTTTATTCTTTTTGAAAGAGAGATTAGAGAACACATGCAAATAAGGGATCAAAGACTCTTGTGGCTGGGCGGTGGTGGTGCACATCTTTAATCCCCCACTCAGGAGGCAGAGGTAGGCAGATGTCTGAGTTCAAGGCCAGCCTGGTCTATAAAGTGAATTCTAGGACAGCCAGGACTACACAGAGAAACCCTGTCTCAAAAAACCAAAACCAAAACCAAAAAAGAAAGAAAGAAAAAGGAAAAGAAAAGAAGACCCTTGTGCTGGGAACAGGGTTTTCTATTTGGGAAATGTCCTGGAAGGAGATAAAGGTGACATTGGCATTATTACTAAATGTCGTCCCACTGTTTGCTTTAATGAAAGGTGAATACTTTTACCTTAATTTTAAAAACTGATTAAACTTCCAGAGAGTTAAAGAAGCTGCTTCCTCCTACCTTCAAATTCTGGAAAAGGTCTGCACCCATTAGAATACACTCACGTTAAACCCCTAGCCCTCAGTTATTGTCTGTTCTGTTCCGTTACTGGGAGAAAATAGAGCCTCAGAGTCCTGGTGGCATGAATGAGGAAGTTGTTGAGGGTGAGAGCAGAACCTCCTGCTGTTAGACACTAGCTGTTCATTGTTAAAGTGTGTCATTTTTGTCAGGAGGTTAGCAACTGGTCTATCCTTGGCAAAGCTTATCACAATAAAATGTTTTTTTTTAAGTTTAGCNATTTCAAGGGACTTGGCTTCTCTCCACCTGTCATGGGGTAGAAGTCCTTTTAGCACCATTGTAAGCTTTTACTATCCTGTAGTACAGACTGTAATTGACAATGATAGAATGGGAGAAGTCCAGATGTGACAATTTTAATGAAATGTGAGCAAGGTAGCATATTTCATATATAGAAATATCTTTTATTAAACTATCTCCTTAGACATCCCAAGGGCCATTAATTGATGGGGATTTCTTTCAAGGGATCACGAGTAAATGTGGGCTTAATTATGAAATCTTGGGGCTTTAAATTTCTGCCAGATTTAGAGATAACCATTTTAACCTTTCCACAGAGATGTAACTAGGCAACCAATATAGCATTTTGGTCTCTGCACAGCACCCAAAGTGTGTAGCTATTGCATCATTTTTGTTTTTTTAGAAATACTATTTAAATCTCTTCTTTAGCTTTGGCATATGCTGCCATGTAACCTTTATTTTCTTTGAAAATATCACACACATCCCCAACCTGGAGCATGGTGTGGTTCCTAGAAGCCCAGCATCCCTCTTCAGGCAGCATGTGCACAGGAGCAGTGATGTGGTTGACAGTGGCCACACACACTTGTGTTTTATAATTGAAGTTAAGGTGGTAGGTTTCATTAAAAAAAAAGCTATAACAATATTTTAAAAATATTTTTTAATCCTTTGATAATTTCATACACTGTATCTTGATCATAATCATCCCCATTTCTCCTCTTTACCCCTCCCAGGTCCACCCCACCTGCTTATCCCCTCAGATTGATGCCTTCTTTTCTTCTTTTTAAAATAACCCCTGACTCTGAATAATGCTGTCAATATATTCCTGAGTGTGGGGCCGTTCACCATAGAGTGGTCAGGGGGCATACAGGAGCCACACCCTAAAGAAAACCTATCCTCTCCCAGAGGCCACCCAGTTCAGTTAGGGTAGAGTCCTGTTAGTCCTTCCCTTTCCCATGATGGGCTTCATCTTTGCAGGTCAAGTACAGGCAGTCACGGCTGCTGTGATTTCATGACTGCAGCAGTCCCGTCATGCCCAGGAGACATTGTTTTGCTTCAGTCCTCTCCTTCCTCTGCCTCTTAGAATCTTTTTGCCTCCTCTCCCATTTTGGTCTCTGAGCCTCGGGGAGGGGCTGTGATGGGGATGTCTCAGTTATGGTAGAACAGTTTGTATGTTAACCACTGTCCACTGCACCAACTTCTGTGATGAGGTCTGAGGGCTGCATCAGTCTGTGAGTAGAGAGATATAAACTTAGAGAGCAATTTGGTGCTCTGTTTTGCAGAATAATAGTAGTAGGTTCACTCCTGAGGCCTGTGAGCTTCACAACCATAGGCTCTTGGCCAGGCGTATAGTACCAGGCATGTGTTTCCTCCTGCGCAACAGACTTAAAACCAATCAGAAAGTGGTTGGTTACTCATAACATTTGTGTCACTGTTGCCCGCATGGGCAGTTGTCACCCTGGTTGGTCATTATTGCAGTCCATGGGGTTCGCAGTGGGTAAGACTGTTGATGATCTCTCCCCCAGGCAGCTTTCATAGCACCTTCTAAAACTATGACAGCTCGCCATCGGGGAGAAGCTTCCTGGTCAGTAGCAACTTGATTTCTCCATGCCGTGTAACCAGTGTGGATGTTGTCTCCAACAATAGGGAGTAGGTGTCACTTTTAATGTGGGAACATGTCAAAGTTTAAACCTCTATCCTCAGCAAGTAGAAATGAGCATTTTTTTCACAGCATTATTAATGAAAACAATATCATAGAGAAGAAAACTGGGTTTTATTCTAATGAATTTGGTTTTACTATACTGTATATGTGGTAACTAGAAATATGAACTTTGGTCAATAAGCAAGAATTTATTGCAAGCACTTTATATCTCAAACACTCTCTAGGTGGGTGCTGTGTTTCTTCTTGGTTATAATCATGATTTTAAAATTTTAATTAGCATTTTATTAACAAAATTAAAGTGTTAGAGATGGATGTCAGTGAAAGGTGAGGGAGTTTTCCTCTCTCAACTCCTAGCGTCACTGTTGGAGGCGACTGAAGTGAACAGTTCCTGGTATCTATTGGAGAGCCTTCCCCTGTCCTAGTCACTCTGTTGAGAGAAGGTGGGTGTTTTAAGTAGTACACAGCCATCTGTCCCTCAGCTTCTCAACTAAGCTAAATCTTTTAATTTTGAAATGCTGTTTGATACTTTTTTTGCAAATGTGCCTTTTAAAAATTGGAGAGGGCTGAGGGCTCGGAGGACAATGGAAGTGTCAGTGTGAGTGACAACCAAGGAACAGTCTTCAGTGTCCTTCTCTGTAATCTCCGTATTGCCTATAGTACACGATGTCCCTTTGGGTGACCTGTGACACAGCAGCTGCTTACTTTACAGAATGGGAAGCTGTGGTTTCCAGAGTGAGACGATTTGCCCATGATCATTAGGTCACATAGATGATCAGTGGAGACAGGATCAGGATAGACACCAAGTTCCAGCCTGTCTTAGTCACTGTCCTATTGCTGTGAAGAGACACCATGACCACAGCAACTCTTATAAAGGAAAACATTTAACTGGGGCTGGCTTACAGTTCAGAGGTTTAGTCCATTATCATTGGAGAGGGGGGCATGACAGCGTGCAGGCAGTCATGGTGCTGAAGAAGGAGCTGACAGTTCTACATTTGGATTCTCAGAGAACAGGAAGAGAGAGTCTCTGGGCCTGGCTTGAGCTTCTAAAACCTCAAAGCCCACCTCCAGGGACACACTTTCTCCCACAAGGCCACACCTCCTAATGCCACTAAGCATTCAAGCATATGATCCTATGGGAGCCGTTTTTATTCACAGCCTTAAACCAGAGCACACTGATGACCATGAAGAGGAGGTTAACAACACATAAGTGGTTCCTGAAGTGACTGACAGGAAGGGGCAGTGAATACTCAAGGCCTGGTTACACAGTCGTTCCAATTCTGTCACTGACAAGTTATTTAAGGCAGTGCAAACTGGGGGAGCCAGCTCTTTCCTTTCAGTTTCCCCGGTGGCAGCTCTGTCCCTATTTTATTTCTTTAGGGAATTCTTTGTGCAAAGCAAGGGCTCAAACTGATAAGGCCATACATTTTCATCCCTAGATCACAAGGGTTAGTTTAGAGGACTGGCATGTGACCAGCAGGGGCCAGAGAGTTCTTGGGGTCATCCAAAAGTGGAGCAGGCGAAGGCCCCATCTCTCCTGCTCTCGAGGCAGTAGGAATTGTGCCTAGCTATGTTTCAGAAGATGAAGTGCAGTGCATAGTGGGAAGCGGGGGTAGGGGTGGGGGGAAGAGGAGGAGAGAAAATGGAAATGGAAGAGTAGAGACACAACCCAGGTAAAAAGAATGAGCTCCAGCGTTCCTAGAAACAACTGGGCACCAAGAAGCCAGCCAGTGTGAGCCAGCACATTTCCACCTTTTGCCTAATTTAATTCAAATTGTTACTAAAGGAGCTCTGACCAACACCTTCAGGGTTCAGTTCTCTCGTCTGTAAGCTGGGGTTGTGGTAGCTCTGCCTGTATCTGAGCTATTGCAAGCAACAGTTGAGCTAACGAAGAGGAAAGCATTTTGTAAATTGTAAAACGTGACACAAATGCAGGATGGCACTGTTCATGGGCGTTGTTATATTGAAGTAGGAAAAGTTGAAAGAATGAAGTTACCACTCATTTGGAAAATAAGAAATGAGAGCTTGTGAGCCATCTGGTCTTAAGGAAGCTGCCAGAATTCTCTAGTTTTTCTTCTCAGACCTGTTTTCAGAGTCCTTCAAGTTTGCTTATGCCCACAGTCGATGTGAGGAGAGACCTGAGTTAGTCTAATGGGTTTCTCCTCTCTCCCTCTGCCCTCTTCTCTCACCCCCACCTCATACACACACCGTCATATTAACACTTCAGTGTTTTCTAGCTTCTCACCCAGAGAGCTTTACCAATTCACACCAAATAACACTTTGGCTTTATTAAAGAAACTCACAGAAGAGCTTAAGGCAGCTATTTTCCTTATCTCTCTTTTGGAATGATACCGTGTAGGTGACTCTGGAAGTTAGAAGTTGGCTGTTTCTGGATTTAGACAGGCTCAGAATTCACCTTTTTTTTTTTTTTTTTTTGAGAATATCTTGGTAGTAGCTCGAAGTCTTGAGATTATAATTTATTCATGAAGCAAGACTCATATTTCAGTTTTATAGTATTATTCACTCTGCATGACAGGAGCTCCCAATGAGATACCACAGATGGAGCCTCTGCAACACCTTAGCTCTGTAGTGTCATTGTAGTTCACACTCATTTCTTTTATGTTTGATAATTAGCACCTCCCCCAAAGTCACTTCAGGCCTCAGTCTGATAGGAAACTGTTCACAAAGAGGTTGAAGCCAGTGTGGAAATGCGATCTACAAATGGGAAGGCGCATGACCCACTAACCTCAAGATGCTCTGCATTTCTCACATCGGAAGATCTGGAAAACATGTCCGTCTCCTTCACTGTAATCAGAAGTCTCTGAGGATGTGTCATCTGACAGCCACAAGTGTATGTGGGCATGAGGCCGGATCTGTGCTGGTGCCACCCACCTCCATACTTCACCTGTGTGCCTGGTATTGACATCACAAATGTCAGCGATTTCATGTAAACTGAGGACTCAGAATAAGTTCATATTATGAGCTGTGGGTCTCCAAGCTGCAGAAAACGCCAGCTGAATTGGAAACAGTTGGCACCTCCAAACTGGTTCATTTCAGCAGAGCTACTATAAATACAGGGAGTGATTTTCAAGGATATGGGCAGAGTCTAGGGGACATGAAAAGGAATATTTGGTTGTCTTTGTCACCTTTTGCCCTGAAGCAATGCCAGAAATGAGGAGAGGACCTTCGAAGTGGAGTTGAAGCCACCAGGAAAGGGGTCTGGCCATATGATGATGATCCTGTAGACAGAAGTCCCAGGAAACAAAAAGCCTGAATTGCTTCTCCTTCTTCCTTCCAGTCTGGTCATGTTCCCTGCTGGCCAAGCCCACTGGCAGGCAAAGAGCCAGGCCGCCTCTATGGAGTCCATGCAGTTTAGTTTCCTGGGGGCATAGAGCCAGGAAGACAGCAAATGGAAGCTATCCAGCCTGGTCCACCTATCGAAGTCTTGCATGAAGCAAGTGGCCACAGTTCTCCCTGATGTAACCCTCCCACCCAAGAAAATACTGTTTTAGTAAAAGTCCATGTTTCCATTAATTTAACCTAATCAAGGCTGTAGCCCATGTTAAATGGACCCCAAACAACAGCAGCATTTGAACAGAGTTGTTGGGTGAACGATGGCTTGGAGGAGGTCACAGGATCATGAGACCACCCTCATTCTTGTTTTATTATTCAGAGACAGGATGGCAACTTCAACAAACAGTTTGGGTTTACAGTATAAAGTAGCTGGCACCACTGAGAAATTTTTGTAGCCCACAGTCAGGGGCTTCCCACAGTTAAAAGAATGGCTGTCATCCCAAAGAAGTGCCAGGTCCAGCTAGAGGGCTGAGGGGCCAGGTTTTTGTTTGCTCTTGTTTTTAATATCAGTTCAATTATTTTCATTCCTTTGCCTAAGGAACCACTATTTCTTACTTTGATCAATCTAGTTGAACTACTTTAAATCACTGAAAATGAGTAAATCCATTGAGTTAGATATGCCTTCATAGTTAGCAAAGGCACTGGGGGATAACAGTCAAAAGAAAACAATGGCCAATCCTGTTCTGTACTGTAACCCTCTCTGTGGACCAGAAACTTCCCTGACCTGGTAAGTCCATGTGGACAGAGTTGAGTGTATAACAGGAACAATGGAAGACATGGAGTGCACAAAAGAACATGGATGTCAGGTATGGAATAAGAGGTCTCAATGTGATAAGGCCTGGGAGCCCCTCTACTTCAGGTTCTCCTCACAGGCACCATAAGAATAATTTGACTTGCTTCAAAATTAATTGACATTTGGTATGCCAAATGAAGGCATTGCTTTCCATCCAATAGTCATGAAATCTTTGGGAGATATGTGTCCACATTTGAACACCTTGGTTAAAGAATAACTGATAACTGAAATGATGTATGCATTTAATGTTTGTAATGTGATAATGAATGGGGCTACGGCAGTGCATTCCTGTGATCCTATCACATGGGAGACTGAAAGGAGAGAATCACAAATTAGAAGTGAGCCTGGATCACATCGCAAGATCCTGTCTCAAAAACAAAGCTCAACAGAAAACTTCCAATTAGATTTGTCCATAGATTCACTTTATAAAACCCCCACTTCTTACGTTTTTTGATATAGAACTGATACACAATAAATGGTACATTTAAAAAGTATGATTTGATGAACGTGAGCAGTATGAAACCATAGCCACAATCAAGGTAATTGATGATGTCCACCCACAAATTGCTTTACCACAGTGATAAGCCAAATCCCCTCCCTGTTCCAGCAGAATCCCATTGAGAAGCAGGCATGCTGTCCCAACACCCGTTTATTCCTTTTAAGGCTGAACTATATTTACTATAGTCAATGTTGTTTGCCTCTCGGTGAATATTATTCAGTAGGTTTTAGGCCCTTTTCCCTTCCTTTTTTTCTCATTAATAGTATAACTTTTCTTTTAGAATCCCATGTTATTATAGCTGACAGCTCCATTATCATCCCTTTGGAGCAACACAGTAAACAAAGACTTGGACACAAATGCAGACAGAGCAGTAATTGCGTTTACTAATGTCTGGTTTTGCTTGAGTTCAGAGCTGAAGCCTGCTTCCTCCAGCCTCCTGAGCTTACTAAAAACAAGCAAGATGGTGGAAAGAACCTAGTGGCCACCAGCTGATAAATGGCTAACAAAAACTGTAAGAATGAGGGACACAGTGATGCATGTTCCAACATGGATGAACCTTAAGAACATTATGCTAAGTGAGAGAAACCACATACTGTGTGGTTTTATTCACTGACATATCCAAAAGAGGACAATCCCCAGAGTAGACTGGTGGTGTTGTGAGCTGGTGGGAGGTAGGAGAAAATGAATAGGGTTCTGCTTTTGCTCTGATGAAAATATCCAGGAATGAAATGATGATGGATATAAAACTCCGTATTGTATCCCAATAAAACTACATGGGAGTGTGTGGAGGTGTGTTCGTGTGTGTGACACTTGTTGTAGAAGCCAGAGATCAATGTTGGATGTCTCCCTCTCTTGCTACCCACCTTATTTTCTGGGATAGGTTTTTTTCCAAACCTGGAACTTATCGATTAGGCAAGAATAGCTTGCCAGTGAGTCCCAGAGACCATCCTGTCCCTGAGTCCTCAGAGCTAGGGTAACAGGTCCAAGCCACCAGGCCTGGCTTTTTACACAGATGCTAGGGATCCAAACTCAGGTCCTGTACTTTTGTGGCAAACATTTTACTGAGTCCTTTCCCAAGCCTGAAGCTAGTGTGTGTATGTGTGTGTGTGTGTGTGTGTGTGTGTGTGTGTGTAACAAAAAATTTTGCTTGGGGAAAAGCATTCAGGAACAGCAATTCATTGAATCCTTTCTTCTCACTGCTTGTGCTGCATCTATTCCCAGGTCTGGAGCACAATGCAGAACATTCCAGCAGCAGGTAGTAGAAATGCAGACAAGTGGTATTCACCTGCAGATAAATGGTATTCACCAGTAGAAAGGGGGCTCGGTGACATGTTGCTTTGGTTTACTTGAAATGATAAAGGACTTGTAGCCGTTCTGACTTTTGTTGTTGTTTTCTTTCCTTTTAAAAGTAGCACCACCCTGATTACCCAAGCACTTAGCTTCTCCGTGTTAACTAGATACAGGATATCCTGCGTGCACGCATCCTAGCTCGGCTGCAGTGTTAACTAGATACAAGGTATCTTGCGTGCAAGCATCTTAGCTCTGCTGGCTGATTTATTGAAGACTTGTGATAGAATGGTGCAAATGAGGTGCAAGCCCATACTCGGCATAATGCTCAGAAAGGCAAGGAGCGGAATCAGAAAGCAGAGAGATTCAGGGAAGCGGCGATTCAGTGAAGAGGGCAGCTTGGCTTTCAGGCAGCGAGCGGTGCAGGGTGGACAGCCTTTCATCCTCCTCCATCTGGGAAAGCGTTATCCCCTTTCAAACCCATTTAGCTCTCCCAGTGCTGTGCTGCAGGGCACTGAGCACTGTAGTCACTGCGAGTAGAGCCCACCTTGTCTAGTTCATCAAGCCTGTGTGGTTCCTGGGTGCTCAAGTTTACAGGAGAGAGAAAATCCCTCTCCCCTCTCCCTTGAGAAAATCTTACTCGCCAAGGTTTGAATTTTGATGCCATTTACTTTAAACCTGAAGGTGAGTGCAGGTGACTGCCAACCTAAGAGGAACATGAAACCAGCATGACTCCGCTCACAAGTGTTGCCTTTGCTTTTTGCTGTAGTTTGGCAAGTTTTGTTTTTTTCAAGGTGACTTGAAAACTTTTAAAGTGATTTTGTGCATTTAGCTTCTGTTTTCCAACTTCTGGTACACTGCAAAACAATATTGCATAACCTTCCATTTTACCTTGGCACTAGAGGGCGAGGTGCCCCAGTATGTGTCGCTGGGTCATATTCTACGAATCCATGTAGTGGTTATCACACAAAGTGTGCTAGGGAGGTGGCCACGAGATGTCCACAGTGAGAGGATGGGCTGTGTGGCTTGGGCAGACAGATATGAAAATGGATGTTCTAGGATTTGCATCCTCCTGAAATCTGGGGTGGCTGAGAGTATTTTCATGTGTTTTAATTGATCTTTTGCATTTCCTCTTCTGTGAGCTGTCATTTCTCATTCTTCGCCTCTGTTTCTACAAGGCTGTCTGGCTCCTCCCTCACTTTGCATCAAGTTTTAGTTGGGTGATGATAAAACTTTGCTCTATTTAATACAGTTATCTGTTTCCCTGACCATCATTGCTCTTCAGTTTGGTTATAATGGTTTTCATCCTTAGTCACTCGTCTGGCTTGTGTGGCTTCTTACATTTCTTGCCTTGCATAGGGACATTTCCCTTACTCAGACTAATTAATATAAGCAGATTCCATATTTTCTTCTGATATTTTAAAATATATTTTCATATGCATGTATTATGGAGTGTATTGCTATGGTTTGCTTATGCTCCTGTGAACTCAGGCCAATGTCAAAGTGCTTGTGGGGATGCTGGGAGCTGCCTGTGAGCAGGAATGTTATTGCTTTCAGTTTTCAGTCAGCCACAGTTTTGCTTAAAATAATCTGAATAGAGGAGATGAATTATTATATTTAATTGTAAACGATCCTTGAAGCAGAGCCATATCTATTGGATAAGGGCTCATTTTCCGACCAAACCCTTGGGATGCACGTTGCTGTCAGGAAAAGGCCATCGTTTGTTGAAGGACTTTTGTTATCTGTGCAACTCTATCTATAGTTGCTGTGTGTGTGCTCATTTCTAAAGGCTAGACTTTGTAAGTGGAACGTGGTTACTTCTGAGACACTAATGGCCTCAGCAATGTAGATGGCATTCTTGAGGCTATGAAAACACCTGCAGAAACTGACAGTGGCCTCAAAGCAACATAACCTCAGCTTCCAAAGTGCGAGTCCAAGAGGCATTTTCCAAAGTGTCCACTTCATTTTTAAAAGTCATGACTCCAAAGAACAAATCTACAGGAAAATAGAAAAAAAGGACGATGAACTTTAAAGTGATCTGATTTAAAGCAACAAAAAGTCCCAATAAGAAATAACAGCAGCAACAAAAGCCGACAACCTGAATAATAGTCTACATGACAAAAAAAAAAAGAGACAAAATCCATGAAACCAAAGCTACGTCATGGAAAATTGCAATGTCACAATTGAGGATGTTTCCAGAAATAGTAAAAAAGGGAGGAAGACAAAAGGGATTACATGGTTATGTGGAGAAGTAACTGGACTAGCTGTAACTAGGTAAGCATGTTTATTAATTATAGAACCAAGTAAGTTAGACAGTTTAAATAAGCTTTGAATAATTCCAGATCAAGTTGATCCATTTCTAGAATGGGACATGGTTTATTACTTTAAAAAAATATAGTTTCTTAACTTTAAAAAAATGGGCGGGATACTTGAGCCAATAAAATAGATAATTTTTAAAAAGCCAACAATTTGATATATAAAGTCTTCCTAAAATTCATTAAAGATATGTGTGTGAATTAGCATCCAGGGGAAGATGCTGAGGCTGAACTGGTAACATTTCAAACTCCAGTGTGGAAGAGACCATGAAATTTCTGCAAAATAAGGCCAGATGACACTCTAAATACTGATTTCCAATGCAGCCACTATTAAGACCATGAACTCCCCAGGGCATTGAAATAACATCTGCAATTGTATTTATAGAAAAAAAAATTCAGGCAAGATGGTCGTTCATTTGGGAAAACTCAAGGTTTTCCACATGTCCCACCAGCCCTCAAGAGTCATTGACTTCTACGTGGGGTCCACACAGCTACTGCTCTACACTGTGGCCTCTGGCCAGGTCCTCCTCTCAGAAACATTAGCCGAGGTCTGATCCAGAACTGTCCAACAGAACAGCTCAGACTCACCAGGGGGAAAGATGTTCCCATGTGCTTCCTCATCCTCATTTAATAAAAGTGAAAGATACAAGACACATGCAACAAAGCCTAAAAAGATTTCTCATTAAAGAGAGAGAGAGAGAGTTGTTAAAATAACAGCTCCAGCAGAAGCCCAGTGGAAGAAACAAAACAGCCACAAAGGACCAGGGGAAGTTCTTTGTCTGAATTAAAAATAACTGAAAGTGGTAAGATGTGAGCTGACTGCAAAATGCTGCATTGATGGCAGAATCCCCAAGCTCTCTAAGTCTGCAAACTTCCTAACAAGGCCTGTCTCTGTTACTCTAGCTAGGACCAAGTCACCAACCCTGCTGTCTTTGCAGTCAACAACAGCACTTGGCCATTGTCAACTTTCCCCTGCATGTTCCAGCTGCCAAACCATGAGGAATTGGTAGAGAGAAAACAGATAGGGTGAAGCAAACCACTGATTCAAAAGACAGGATTCTGAAGGAGATGAGATGAGAGATGAGAACAGAGTGGAGGGGGTGCAGCTACGGTCAGACTTCCTGGCTGATAGTTCTTTGTTGAATTATCTTCAAACATAGCTCTACTGTGGAAGAGACCTTAAGGAACTCACTGATTGCCAAAGAATGCAACTCACCCTTTGAATGCCACTCCTGTCTCTGTCACACACTTCTGGTCCTGAGCCCTCTCTGACAAAGTAAGTTTGCAATAGGGATTGTTTGGAGGAGGTGACCTGCCCAATCCATTCTGGCCCTTCAGCTCATGGCTGGCATGTCACAGACTCTGGACAGCCCCTCATTTGCAGCTCAGATTAATTATCTTGACTAAAAAATTTTTAGATGTATTTATTTTATGTGTATGAGTGTTTTTTGCTTGCATGTACATCTATGCACCATGTGCATGCCTGGTGCTCTCAGAAGTCAGAAGAATGTGTTGCATCCCCGGGAACTGGAGTTATGGACAGCTGTGAGCTTTCATGTGTGTGTGCTGGGAATAGAACCTGGGTCCTTTGCAAGAGCGAGTGCTCTTAACCACTGAGCCATCTCTCCAGCCCCAATTATCTTGTTTTAGTTGGCTATGAAAAGCAATTTTCCCCTCAAACTTAAAAAAACTATAAAAATGAATCCTCCTTTTGAACATATTGAAAATTTTAGTAAGAGCTGAGAAATCAGAAGTTATATATGCCAAATTATGTAACCCACAGTACATCTCTCCCCCAAATAATGTTGATTAAAAAAACAACAAACAACAACTATACTTACAACTGTCTGTCATGGCCAAACAGCTATAAAGGGAGAAACGCATTGCTTGCAATTGTTTTATTCTTCATTCCTGTCTTCCTTTGAATAGGTAGGGAAGAAAAAGAGCGGACAGTGTTTGAGAAGGAGATGAGAAGGAGCACCTTGGGACACCTGTCATCCCCTGGACGATTTTATTAATTTTATTACTTTCTTCAGCAGGAGATATCACAGTTATTTCCCGAGAGCAAGCTCCTTATCTTGCTTCCAAACTTGCAGCCGCTGAACCTATTTTTGTCTTTCTATCCCACCACCAAGTTAATGAATATGAACCAAGTTAACAGTTTCAGTTGAAATACTAATAGGAAGGACACTTTATCAATGATAACAATGTCACTTTAAAACTGGTTGACAAGAATTAATTTCTCAAGCAGTCCATGGAAGTCAAGGAAGAATAAACTCACAAGTCACTAAAGTACATTTTAATACGTCACAATTCAAAATGGCGTGGCATAGACAGAGTTACAGATAGGAACATAGATTATCATACGAAACAAAGAACTCAAGAACAAACCTTTATGCACTTAAGATTCAATACACAATGCTACATTTGTAGTTGGCAGGTAAAGTATTTATTGTTTCCTCAAGTCATTGTTTTATTAAGATGTTGTCTGCATTTGAAAAAATAATAAACCCTGCTCCATGCTGGCCAGTAGAAGCTTTGTGTGGAACGTGTGGGTTTGTGGGGTGTGACGTGTGTGTAACTGAATGCATTCATGTGCGTGCATACACTCATGAGGGGATTGCGCATGTGTGCTTCTGTTGGGACGTCCTTCCTGCGATCCTTTCCTCCCCAGGATATCCACCACTCATCTTCTCAGATTTGTGTTTCTGTGCAGACCTGGCCCTTTGACGTCTGATATTGTGACTTTTGCCTTATAGTCCTCCTCCATCAGAGAATCTTAAAATTTAGCATGTAGCCGAACCACTCAGGTCCTGTTGCTAGGACCCGTATCAGAGATTGTGCTTCAGTGGGTCTGGGATAGGGCCAGAAGCTTTGTGTTTCTGGCAAATTCTGGATGCATTGTCTGCCCTCCACCTAAGGTGAATATGTTAATGGGGAGTGAGCACTTAGGAGCTTTTTATATTAGCTGAAAAAGCTTCTGTCTCACAGAGTAATTTGGACTTTTTAGATCTAACAATTTTTTAAAAAATGAGTACACTTTCAATGAAGTTTTTGTTTCATTTTTCTAGTTATGTATTGTAATTATTGGATTTTTGTAATAGCACCAGACTGCAATGCACTGGAAATTAAAAACAGACAAATAGGGTCTGGAGAGATGGCTCAGCAGTTAGGAGTGTTTCTGCTCTTACAGAGGACTGGCATTCAGTTCCCAGCACCCACATCAGGTAGCCCACAGGAGATTGGATGCCCCCTGTAGGCACCTGTACACAACTGCACAGACACATACCTACACACTCACAAATAAAATCTTTTTTTAAATGGACAAATAAAGCCATATCCTCACCGTGGATTGTTCACTGTGGTTTCTTTTAGAAGAGTCACATAGTTTGGGGAAGACCACAGCCTACAAACCTTTATAGATAATCTAGGAAAACAGGCAGAGATGATTTCAATACAGCGTAGACAGATGCCATCAGGTCCCACAAAACACCAGAACATAAGATCATATGGCACTGCTGATTTATATGTTGATTATGAAAAACTAAACTAAGCTTTTGGGAGTCAGTTCTCTCCTTCCACCAAGGGTTCCATGGGTCAAATTCAAGTCATCAGCTTTTATGGCAAGTGATTCTACCCACCGAGTTGTCTTGATGGCACCCAACATTTGACATTTGCTTGAAGCTTCCGAGTTCCTCTTTCTGTAAGAAGAACTTCTAACCAGTCTTATTAATAAACACGAGGAACAAGAAATAAGGGTGAAAATCTGACAGAGATCAGAGGAATTAGGAGCAAGCCACCACTCACCAA
>LZPO01107961.1:337960-362932 GCA_001675575.1 Neotoma lepida | reverse complement strand
TGTCTAGGCCTCCCCAGCACTGAGATTACAAGTACACACCACCATGCCCAACTACTACACCTGGCTTTCAAAGATTATTCTTAAGATGTGTGTGGATGGCTGAAGAAAAGTCAGAAGCCATGCAGAAGAAATGGCATGAAGAAAATAAAGTAGATTAGCATAACAAAAATATGAATGTTAATGTTATTAGGAAGCTATTTTTTCTGTGTAATATTCTTTTAAATTGTGTGAAAACTCACCATATTTTTTTATTTTGTCTCCTAGGAAACAACAACAGCAACAACTAGTAACATGCACCTAGAAAGATGACAAGTCAGGAGAAATAAGGAACTCCAAGACCCAGATGGCAGCCTGGACTATTTCCCACTGAAGAAAACATGGCTCTCAGTCACAAAGACCAAATCTGGGGATGGGGACAGATATGCACAAGATGAGCCTGGAGCATCTTGAGCCAGAAAGCAAATGAGACGAAGCTGAGATCATATGAGAAGGATCCCAGAGCCAAACTGAAAAGGCTCCTACTAATCAAAGTTAGGGCAGTTTAAGCCTTNAAACACAGT
This sequence comes from Neotoma lepida, assembly GCA_001675575.1. Taxonomy (NCBI): domain Eukaryota; kingdom Metazoa; phylum Chordata; class Mammalia; order Rodentia; family Cricetidae; genus Neotoma; species Neotoma lepida. Next base: position 362,372 of record LZPO01107961.1, on the reverse strand, counting down.
AATTATAATGGTTAGAGCTACATATCAAACATATAAAATATGTAAAAACCCATGAGCTACAATGGTTCTGAAAGGGATTTGTTGGCAGTTAGTACTAGAANTTCCTCATAATTGTTCTCTAAAGTAAGAGGAGGTAAAATATCAAGATTTACCCAATATTTTATACATGATCCATGTTTCAGGATGACNCAGTAATAGTTGTAGAAAAGTTATCACTAAAAAAATTCCAGCTAAAAAATACAGAAGGAAAGGTTCTTAGAAGAATCACCATTTTGCAAATCCTAAAGAAATAATCTTTCAGAGCAATCATCACAAAGATATTCAACTATTNTCTAAAGGTTGATGAGAAATCTTATTTTTTAAATTATTTATTAATTTGAGGGAGGCGTGAGTGTGTGTGTATGTGTGTGAATATAGCGGTCAGTCACAGCTTGTAGGAGTTGGCTCTCTCCAATTATTACAGGGGTCTCTGGGATCAAACTCAGGCAGTTGGGCTTGGTGGCAAGCACTTCTACCCACTGAACCATCTCACTAACCATCTCACTGGCCAGGTGATGAACTTTATACTTCTTAAACTGGCATCACCCAAAACAGCTGTGCAAACATCATATGCCTCCTGCCCTGATGTCATAGAAAATACCTAGTACTACCAAGATATCCTTGCCTAAAAATTGAACCTAAACCAAAACTTCATACTTAACTACATTTTATACAAACTGAAAGAATGAGTTAGTTGACAGGATAGGGAAGCAATCAGCAGGACCAAGGAGGTGATGTGTCTCACAGGACAAATGACCTGGTTTCTTCAGTACACAAAGGAGAAGAAAAAGAGGAGTGGGGTATACTTCAAAGGTACAACAAAAGCAATGTGGATCCTTGTTCAGATCCTAGCTGGGTTGTGTGTGTCACCTTGTTACATCAAGAAAAATGAACTGGTTATCAGGTGATTTTAACGAATTATAGTTAATTTTGTTAGACATGTTAATAACAGTGATTATGTTTTTAAAATAACAACAATATGATTTTCANTGTGAGATAAGTAGGAAAGAAATTACATGGCGAGAATTTGAATAAAGTATTCCAAGAAACTGGAATGAACACAGTTGAGATTAGAAAGACTGATCACTGTTAAAGTAATGAGTCATGAGGATTTATTATATCACTTTAGTCTCTTTTTTCATGTGTCTGTGTCTCTAGTGTGTCTGTGATGTGCATCTGTGTAGGTGCACATGTGTGTACAGGTGTGTGTGTGGATATCTGAAGCTGACATATCTTTCTCCACTCCTCTCTACTTTATTTATTGAGGAAAGGTCTCTCACAGAACCTGTAGGTTGCCAATTCCAGCTAGTCTAGCTAGTCCCGGGATCCCAGACTCTGGCTCCTGAGTGCTGCAATGACAGGAGGCTACCATGCCTGCCTCGGTTTTACATAGGTTCTAGGGATGCAAACTCTGCTCCTCCTGCTTATGGGCAAACACTGACTCCAAGTCTGATGTGTTTACCTGGCTGAAGATATAATCTCTTACATATGCTCTAAGATGACAAAATTACACATTTTTTCCACTAAAGTATGTTATGTGTTTAAAAACTGACTTCTTTTCTAGCTTTGTGAAGTATAACTGACAAATGAAAACTACAGCTGTGCACAGTGGTACACATATAGTTCTCAGCACTTAAGAGGAAATTGGCTGGGCTGTACATAGTGAGTTCCAGAGCAGCCTGGAAAACAGAGAGAACTTGTCAAAAGAAAACACTAAAAATTGAACAAACAAAACCCACCCTAAAATGTACTTACTATGTATAATATAATGCTTCAATACATGCACAGATTGTGAAATAATTGTCAGAAGCAAGTTGGTGGAACTTTTTTAACCTTTAGATATGAATTGCTAAACTACAATTTAATCTAATGCTTCCTTGTTCTAAATCCTTTCTTTNGTTGGGGGTGGGGCAGGAGTGGGGCAGGGGTGAGGAGAATCAGAGTCTTGCTGTGGGCTGGAACTCACTATGTAGACCACGCTGTCCTGAGAACTCACAGAGATCTACCTGCCTCTGCCTCCTGAGTGCTACAATTTAAAGGCCTGTGCCACCATGCCCAGCCTTCTTCTAAAGCTTGTTGCCTGATAAAACAATTTATTTAATACTGCAAAATTTAAAAGTTAAGTTCAGGACCCTATCTACATTAAGGAAATTTCTCTGAAGCAAAATTATGGAATGTTAATCTAAAAAAGATTACAGAAGAGTTTTCGAGTGAAATACAAAGGGCCTGTGGTGTTCCACCAGAGCTAATCCCAGAAGGGCAAAAAGTTATTTACTTACAAGGCATAAGTTCAACTATTTACTTAGCTGTGATGTGAGATCCNGGATATCAAATGGCCTGTCCTGACATTTAAATTCATCTTATAAACTTAAGTTTCCTTTTGAATATTTCCTTATGACTGCAATATGTGAGTCCTATGTGATGAATTCTGAAAATAAAGGTTGTGATAGTGAGGTGGCTCAGTGGGTAATGGTACCTGCCACCAAGCCTGACAACATGAATTTAATTCCCTGGAGCCACATAGCAGAAGGAAAGAACTGACTTCCACAAGCTGTTCTCTGATTTTCATGAGTGTCATGGTCCATGTCATAACATACACACTAAGTAATCTAAATAAATAAATAGATAAGTAAGTAAGTAATAAACATTGTAAACAAAAAATTATTGTCTTATTACAAAGATCACTAACCAAACAGAAGTATACAAATACAAAGTAAAACTGGCTTACAAACTCAAAGAACCACAAACTACCAAGGAGACATCAGCAAAGCTTAGCTTCAGCCAATCATACACTGGGAATTTCATAAAAATGTGTGAATCAGCAAACACAGAAACGTGGATTCACCAATGTATGCATGTGAATAACAGTGACTTGTACAATGAAAAATCAGATGACTCATGTTTATTTTTCCAATAATACTCTCTTTTTCAAATTTATTCATGTGTGGCAAGCAATCTGCTAAGCTATACACCTAGACCCAAAGTATCTCTACTTTCTAGTAGATGGTGGAAGACTTTCCCTCAATGTTTGTTTACTAGAAAATAGTATTTATGAAAAAATAAATTCAATTTTGATTAAAAAAAAACCACCTTTACATAGTAAGAAAATATATTCTGAGTAATGCTCCCTACAAATGTAAGAAAACTGCAGGTAGGGCTGTAGACATGGCTCCANAACTCAAAGAGTTTATTGTTCCTTCAGAATTTAATCCTGGCACCCATGTTGGGCGGCTCACAACTGCCTGTAACTTTACTTCCAAGGACTCAGAAGCCCCCTTCTGGCATCCGTGAGCATGTGCACACACATGGGCATACATACAGATACAAACATGCACACATACAAAGCTTTTCAAACTTTGGGAAACAACAAAGAGCATCACCTCAGTTTTCACTTGAAATGACATTAACAGAGAATCAAAGAAAAACAAAGAAGTCAACAATACTTAGAATACTGATTTTAGAAGCATGAGNCACTAATGGAGAAATACTACAGGTTGACATTAATTGTTATCCTAANGCAACATCATTAGTGAAATACTACTGGTCAACGTTAACACTATCACAGCGCAACATCATTGGTAGAGAAATACATACCGAGGTGAGCTCTGAAGACGCCACCCATATCACATCAACCAGCAGGAGAATCACTATCCCCAGGGCCATTCGCCTGCGCTGACAGAAGCCACTGTTCTGGGAATTCACTCGGTTCATGATAAATACACAAACCATTTGCAGTCTGTTAATTTAGAAAACAGAGATCTCATTAGAGTCTCTTTTAAAAGAACCACAGAAAAATCAGAAATCCAGTACAAGGAAACACAAGCCATTTGCTAGTGAATACTCANGAAGTGTACAGTTTACCTTGTTGCCAGGGCTTCTCTGAGCTCCTCAAACACAATGCCTGCAACCCTGGCAGATCTCAGTCTAAACGGAGGTGAAGGACTCAGACCACCTGAAACAGCACCACAGAAACTATGCTTAGGAAAATTTCAAGTGTAAGATCACATCTTTTTCACTCTTTACCTTCAAAGACTATGAAAATGTGTTCAACATAAGCCACACTCTGGGGATATAGCTCAGTAGTAGAATGCTGGCCTAGCATGCATGAGGTCCTGTGTTCCATCCCAACCACTTCCCAAACTGGACAAAGTGGCACATACCTATAACCCCAGCATTTGGGAAATAGGGGGGCAGGAGAATCAGAAGTTCAAGGTCAGTCAGAATACATAGTGAGTTCAAGACCAGCATGGGGAATATGAGACTGTATCACAAGATACCAACAACAAAACAAATAAAAACCAGGCTGGGGGTGTAGCTCAGTTGGTACAATGCTTGCCTAACATGCTTTAGCCCTGAGTTCATTCCCAGCACTGCATAAACCAGGTGTGGTGGAGCATGCCTGTAAGGCAGGAAGATAAGAAGTTCAAGGTTACCTTTGGCTACCTTCAAACATTAAGTTTGAAGCCAGTCTCGGATACATGAGCCCTCCCCTGCCCACTGTACCCCTCAACCCCGCTACCCCCAAAAAAGATAAAAAAAAAAAGACTACATTCAAAGAGGTCCAGGGTACCAGGCGGGTAAGAAAAGCAACATTCAACATATGGCACATTTAAGAGTGCCATAAAAAAGATTCTTTAAGTCTCATAAACAGAACTCCCTCGGTTCTCCCTTCAGGACCTTCGCCCCCAGGCAGTCTAGACACGCGTGCGTGCAATCAGAAAGTATCCTTATCCCCCATCTCCAGTGGATTCGGCTCGCTGACAGGAAGTGATGTGCGAGGTTCCACTCACCTCACGTGAGGACGATGATCGTCCTCGCTCCCCACCCGCCGGGTCACGACACCCCAGTCCCAGAGGACGACGGAAAACAGCTGGGACAGGGAAGCCTGCCCTCGGTGAGGAAAAGACAGGAGGAAAACCAAGCGTGTCGCCTCGCGAGGGGCGAGAGGACTCTGACCCGTCCACTATGGCCGCAGACGCCCGCCCGCCGCCTACCTGGCCTTCCTGCCCCTCGATGGAGTCGTGGCGACACCATGAGAGGCCCCGGCTCGGCCCGCCACCCACCGCACGCACAGACCCCGGCATCGCGCCGCGCTACAGGCCCAACTTCAGAAGCCGCGCTGCCCCTCGGCGCCGGGCAGCGGCTGTCACTAGGCCGGGACAGAGGGGAGTGACCCAGGCCACCGGACTGCGCTAGCAGCGACAGGCCTGGAGGCCCGGATTGCGGCCGAGGCCCAGGCCCCGCCCCCGCCCCCGGCCGGTCAGCCAGCCTGGCCACGCCCATTGCTGGCCAAACAAGCCCTGCCCACTGCTGGCCAAGCAGCAGGCCCCGCCCCCGGCCTGTAGACCCGCCCCCAACCAATTAGCTTAGGCTACGCGGAGAGATCAGCCGCCCGCCCCTGGACAGTGCACCTGCCGGAACACTCCGGCTGACTGACAGGCGCCACCTCACCCCTTCTGGGCCCGATCCTGGGGACTCTAGGCCCCCAGCTTCTTAGGTGACGCCCTCCCCATCACTCAGCGGGTCAACTGACTAAGCCCCGCCCACAGTTCGTCCATCCCTGCCCTAGGCCTGGGTGGTCAACCCAGGGCCCCGCCGCCAGACAGTTCTGCGGCCCCGCCCCCCTGCGCTCCGATGGCCGGCGCTCGGGTTACNTCACGCTGGGCGCGACTTCAGACCCACCNAAGGCGCTACTTTTCCAGATGGATGTTGCGCTAACGTGGACTCCAGCCCCCAGCAGGCTTCTGGCATGGAGACACAAGGGTGACGCGAAGGAAAAGAGATGTGAGGAGAGCGGAGGGAAGCTGGCGGAGGTGTCTCAGGGAGAGTCCAGCCCTGGCAAGGCGGCCAGACATCCCCAGAGCCCCACCCTGAAGCGAAAGTTGGCTGCAGCATTTCCTCCAAAGTTCAGGCAGCATACTTCCAATATCCCTTTCTAAAAACGACAGGCCGAGTGGCTTGGCACGCTTTGGATTCTTGGATCGTTTTGTCCGTAAACTAGATCTTTATTCTTGGAGTTAGAAGTTGTCTGGACCAAATTACTCATCTCCCAGACCTTCACTTTCCTCATCCGAAAAGGCATCATGTCAATGCCTGTGTGTGTGTATGTGTGTGTGTGTGTGTGTGTGTGTGTGTGTGTGTGTGTGTTTACAATAAATAAATTATCTGATAGAATGGGATCAGGTAGCCTGTAACACATAGGAAGAACTCTACAGATGCTAGCCTAACTAAAGTATAGGGTTTTGTTTTTATTTTTAAGTATCTTGAAGCTCCCATAAGAAAGAAAAGTTGGCCAGCATTCTGATTTGTATTTAGAAAACAAACACGAGACTTAAGACTTCCATAACCAGAATTACATTGTTGGCATGTTTATCTAATGAGGCAAAGAAATAAAATTTTCTTGCTCATGTAGTCATAATGTGGCTCATCCCTTCTCTTTAAACTTTTTGTCTACATAGTTTAGTGACTAAAAAGAAGACAAACATTTTGTGTTATCTGGTCAGATTCTTGTTTGGTAGGAGCTCCCGCTCTTGGCGGACAATTCCCAGCTGCCAGGCGACTGGCGGAGCTGCTTTCTACCCGGGGGGGTCTTCCACATGCAGCTTCCTGTGTGGCTCAGGCTCCACCCCCAGCGCCACCCACACCTCCAGGGGCTGGGACTCCTGGCCGAACCGCCCCTTCAGAGCCCGCCAAAACACGGCTCCTCCCCTGGGCCTATTTAAGCAGCATCCACGAGACTAGACGCTCTCTTCCCTCTGGTCTCCTGCCCGATCTCCTGTCTGTGGGGCCCGGGACAGTTCGTAATTAAACCTGGCCTTTCCTNACCTGGCCTGACTCTGATTGCTGTGCGGAGAAACTTATCAATTCTAATAAACAATTAGCATCAAACACTTCCAGTCATTGAGAAACTCATCGCTGGAGCAGAAGGGATAGTTCAGCTGTGCAAGAGTTCAGATCCCTAGCTCCCATGTAAACTGCTGGGCTTGGTCATGTGCACTGTGGGGAGACGGAGACAGGACGATCAGTGCTTGCTGGTTGTCAGACTCTTCTGGTTCAGTAAGACATCCTTTCTCAGAGAAGTTAGACCCAGAATGACAGAGTAGGATACCTGATGCTCTCTGGCTTCTGTATGTACACTCCTGCACATAAACAAATCCTTACTTACTTGAGTAAGTAAGTAACCTTTTGGTTAAGATCAAAGATCAAGCATACTGTCTGTTCTTACCTGTTTAATATTGGTTCTGTCCTCTTTCCAAGAGCAATATAGTAAATGGACTTTGGGAGCAAAAAGATGGAACATGAGCTGGTTCCATCAACTCCACACTTGGAATGTGTGCCTTCTTGGAGTTCTTGAAAAAAAAAAAGCTTATCATTCAGAGTAGAAAAAACTATAGCCAAATACATATACTTGAAATTACTACATGGGGGGGTGGTGGTTATAGGCATAAATCATATTACTCCAGAACTACTTTTTCCCTCTCATTAACATTCTTTAGGAGTCATAGTATACTTAAGAATTTTTTTGTATCTGATATAGTCCAGGTAAAAAGCATGGTGAATCAATCTCTCAAGATCGACGAGTCAAGGCCNGGCATGATGTCGTACACCTTTGATCCCAGTGCTTGTGAGGCAGAGGAAGACAGATCTCCTGAGTTGGAGGCCAGCCTGGTCTACATAGTGAGTTACAGGACAGCTGGAGCTACATAGTGAGACTCTGTCTTNAAAAAAAAAATGGGGGAATTAAGAAAAGTAGGGTCTAGGTTTTTTTGTTTGCTGGTTTTTTTTGAGATAACATCTCATTTGAAAGCCCTGGCTGGCCTGGAAGCCATTATGGATCAGCCTGTCCTTGAACTCAGAGATCTGCCTCCTGAATGCTAGGATCAAAGGCATGCACTACCACACCCAGCACATGGGTTCTGAAAATCTGTTATAGAGTCTTGAAGATTATCAACACTGTGCCTCAGTTTCTCCATCTATGAATATGGGTTTCTTAAAATGCTAGCACATATATACAAGTTACCATTATTACTATGTGTCTTAGAGAGTTTCTATAGCTATGAATAGCCACCATGACCACAGCAGCTCTTAAAAAGGAAAACATTTAATTGGGACTGGCTTACAATTTCAGAGATTTGGTCCATTATCATCATGGCGGGACATAGTGGCATGCAGGTAGACATGGTGCTGGAGAAGGAGCTGAGAGTTTTATATCTGGATCCACAGACAGCAGGAAGAGAACTGGCTTGAACTTCTTAGACCTCAAAGCCTACCCTCAGTGACACACTTCCTCCAACAAGGCCACATACCCTCAAAATGCCACTCCCTATGAGCTTGTGTGGGCCATTTTCATACCACTACATGATGTATTCCCAGAGCATCTGCTAAATGGCAGTGGTGCAGTGTTTATGTGGGGGATAAAATCATTCTAGATAGATTATTTTGATGTAGTCTCAAAACTAATTTAACTCTTCCAGTAATATTTTCCCATCTCAAAACTAATTTAACTCTTCCAGTAATATTTTCCCCCTAGCTGTCTGAAAGAAATTCCCCAAGACTGCTCCATAAAACCAGGCTGTCCTGGTTAATTTTTTTTTTTGATCAAATTGACACATGCCAGGATCACCTAAGAAGAGGAAGCTGGGGACATGCCTCCATCAGACTGGCCGGGGACATGCCTCCATCAGACTGGCCCGTAGGGTATTTTCTTCATTAACGACTGACGTGCAAGGGCACAGCCCACTGGGAGTGGTGCCATTCCCGGAGTGTGTGATTCTTGGTTGTATAAGAAAGCAGATTGAGGAAGCAAGGAGGAGTAAGCCAGTAAGCAGCATTCCCCCATGGCCCTGCTTCAGTTCCTGCCTTCGGGTTCCTGCCCTGCTTGAGTTCCTGTCTTAGCCTCCCTAAGTGATGGACTGTGAACCNGGCATGTAAACCAAATAAACCCTTTCCTCCCAAGTTGCTTTTGGTCATGGTCTATAACAGCAGTATAACCCTAACTAGGACACAGGCCCTGCATGGCTTTTGTGCTGCAGCACTATCCTGACTGTGGTGGCTAGTTTTATGTCAACTTGACACAAGCTTGAGTCACTTGAGAGACGGGAACCTTAATAGAGAAAATATCTCCATGAGACTGGGCTGTAGGCAAGACTGCAGGGCATTTTTTTATTAGTGGTTCATGTGGAATGGCCCAGCCTATGGTGGGTGGTGCATCCTTGAACTGGTGGTCCTGAGTGCTATAAGAAAGCAGTCTGAGGAAGGAATGAGGAGCAAGCCAGTAAGCAGCACTCCTCCATGTCCTCTGCATCAGCTCCTGCCTCCAGGTTCCTACCCTTCTTGAGTTCCTGCCCTCACTTCCTTTAATGATGAACTGTAATATGAGTCTTTTGATGATGAACTGTGGTAAGCATCAAGGCNTTTTATCACAGCAATAATAATCCTAACTATGACACTGACCAACTCAGACATTCCTTTCATTCTTGTCCCATGTGTATCCTATATTCCTTTCTCAAGTTAAATCCTCAGTCACTTCAAGATCTTTCTTGGAAAATAACTGTCTGTTGTCTGGTCTGGAAGCTTCAAGTCCTTGTTGATTGTTTGTTTGTTTGTTTCCTTCAAAGAGTTAGGGATCAAACTTGCATATGCTAGGCAAGGTCACTACCATTTCTAATGTCTGCTTATGGNTGTTCTCAAACTCCTGGGCTCAAGTGACCTTCCTTCTATAGAATAACTGGCACCACCATGTGTATACCACTATTCCTGGCCAGCTCCATCTCTTAAATATATGGGAGATAAGTCTTAGGAACATGTGTCATTGCCTTTCCCTTCCCCCCAAATCTCAATGGTATGCTTTCAAATATTATTGCTACAACAGCAAGGATTTGTGTTCTATTCTCCACTGTGTACAAAATAGCACCAATCAATGAGCTGGTAGTCAGTGTTTCTTAAATGAACTTGAACATGCTACTGCCTCTTGATCATTTCAGTATAAAGAATTCCTTTCTTGTNTCCATTCCTATCTGCTTGTAGCTCTTTTTCTAGTTTCAGAGGCTCTATCTTTTTATTAATTTCCTTTTTACTCTTCAAAGTTGGTCCCTCTAAAAGGCCCTGTGAAATCTATTATAGTTGGTTAAGATCCATCAGGTATTGAGTGTGACACCTTTCAAAATATCCCCAGAAATGCAGTCTAGTGAATGCAATCCCCCCAAAGTATTTATGCCATAAAAAGTTAAATTCATGTTTTTTCAGCCTAGTCCCTCCCTGATTCTCTAGTACATCAGCCTCAAAGGCTANAGTTTAAGTTCAAGGCCTAGGAAATTACAGATGATTCTGCTCTTAGATATTGAATCTCTAAGTTGTTAGTTGAACCCTACTTTTAAATCCATGAATCCCAAGTATGGAAATAAGTGAACACCTAAATGCAAAGAAACAGNGATAATGACCGTTCTTATATCTATAGGTCACATGCCATGGATTTAGCTAGCCACAGATAGGAAATGGCCAGGAAAATTGCACCTGTATTGAACATGTGAAGACTTTCCTTGTCATTTTTTCCTAAACAATGTAATATAAAACCTGTTTATATTACTAGAAAGATAGGTTAGTGGGCAAACATACTTGGCATGCATGCAAACACAATAACCCGTTTGATCCCCCAGAACTCACTTTTAAAAAAGAATAGGCTAAGGGTGGTAGCACACTTATAATCCTAGTGCAGGGACAGGCAGATCTCTGTGGTTCTCTGGTCAGCCAGAATAACCCATTTGGCANATTCCAAGTCAGTGAAAGACTTGGTGTCAAAAACTAAATGGGGAGCTGGAGAGATAGCTCAGTGGAAACTATTNCTTTCACAGAGGACCTAGGTTCAATTCCCAGCACCTACATAGCAACTCAAAACTGTCTGTAGCTCTAATTTCAGGAGATCAAACATCATTTTCAGGCTTCCACAGATACCAGGCATACTTGGTGCATATAAATTCATACAGGCAGAACATTGATACACATAAAATAAAATAAAAGAGGATTGTACCTGGGGAATGAGACCCAAAGTTGTCATCCAACCTCCCTGTACACACACACACACACAGACACACACACACACACATACACACATACATATACACACACACATGCCTATAAGCACAAGTGCTTGTATATTCATGACCTGCACACACAAACACAGAAACACTACAAAGCATTTACTTTGTATTAGGTACTGCAAATAATAGAGAAATTATTTAAAGAAGGTAAAGGGAATATATGTGAACTTTATGCGAATAATACATATGTGTGGCACTTGAGTATCCTCAGAGTTTGGTGTATAAATGGAACCAGACTCCCAAGAATGCAAAAGGGTCCACTTGTATTTAGGCTTGCTCCAGCTAGTCAGACAGCCAGTATCACTTGTATTTGNCAGTGACTCAAAGCAAGCAAGGCAGTGGGAAAGCTTTGGTGGGAGTGGAAAAAGATATAGTTATGCTCTTTAAACCTGGGAAGCTGTTAGTAGATATAAGTTGGATGCCAGTTAATTAAAAATAAGCATACATCTGGGTGGTGGTAGCGCATGCTGTTAGTCCCAGNACTTAGGAGGCAGAGGCAGGCAGATCTCTATGAATTTAAGGCCAACCTGGTCTACAGAGTGAGTTCCAAGACAGCTGGGGCTGTTACAAAGAGAAACTCTGTCTCGAAAAATCAAAAAAACAAAAANCAAACAAACAATAAAAAAAAGCCCATAAACATACAAAAGGTTAACTAGGGCTGTGTTACTGACTTTTCTCTGGTCTAGGAAGCTGGCAGTTCATTTGTTGGGTCCTGGCCACCTGGTATTGATTTGTTACAGATATTGTTACTCTATGTTCTGGTTGGTGCAGTGTTAGGGTCCTGGAGAAGTCCCACAAAAAGACCACCAATCACGTATGCAATCAACAAGAGCATTTATCATCTTGAGAATAAAGGTACCAGCATGCTGGGGCCACACATCCTACACAAAGGCAAAATGGCAACCTCGGGAGAAACTTGCAGGCTNCTTTTACGTGCAGCTAAGGGGAGTTTTGGGGACAGTTAGGTCATCTCAGATGTGACTGGCTTACACAAGTGGCAATCATATTAATATGTTCTAATAGGCCAGGGCTAGCAGGGACTGGTTAAGGGTACAGTTTTTTCCATTTGGGGGCAGGCCTGGACAAGTCCCAGGCTTTGTCCTTATTTGGTTATTGCCTTGAGCCACTGACTGTGGGGGTTGGCTCAGTGACCCAGGCTTGGTACATGCTATCTCCCTCATCCCTGCTGTCAGGGGCATTAAAGACTGATTGTCCTTTGTTTGTGGCTTCCTCAGAAACTGCCTGTCCAGTTTCAAAAGGCAGGACCCAAGGCCTAGTTCTTAACTGAGTTATTAGGAGCCTACCATGGTATTTGCCTGGCCTTCTCATAGAGGAGGTAGGCCAGAGTCTTGTGTCTCTATGGGCCCCAGATAGGGTCTGTGGCACATTCAGCCTCTCTTATGTGTCAACTGTATGACATCATACTTTCTGCAATACCTACCACCATGCTGAGCATATGGCTGGCTAGAGAAGTACCAGTTTATTTGATTTGCTTCTGAGAAATGATGAAGTGGGTTAGGACTCCTGATCTTTAGAAAACACGTGTATTGTTTTAATAAAGACTATTGGGGTCCAGCCCTCAATAGCCTTTTCCCAGGGTACATGGAAGAATCTACAACCAGCTGATAATCTAGTCTTAGACGATANCAAATGAATCTACATATACCAAACTCTTTAGTCCATTCACTTTATTCTTCTGAGTCAGTTCTGTGTCTACACAGCTTCTTTTCTGCTCTCAAGCCTAGNTCCTTTCTTACCTGATTCTCTNTACATTTTTCTGCTGTTCNCTCTAAGTGCTATCTTANTTCCTTCATCTAGCCCTGCCCCATCTTGGCTCTCATCCATCTAGTTCTTCACCATCTGGTTCTTCCTCATCTTCCATCTTGTTCTTCTAGTTCTCCAATCTAGTCCTCTCCTAGTCTTTGAGGTCTACATGATGAGTTATACATCCATGCAATAGCAATGCTCTGGCTAAGGCAAGGTCACCAGGCTTGAATTCTCTTAGGGTCAAAAGGAGGGGTGATAAGATCCACACAAAGAGCAGTANTTGTCAGCTATCATATGCAACCCAAAAGGGAAGTGGCTAATGGGGAATGAATCAACTAAAGGCTAAATTCAGTTAATAGATCTGAAAAAGGGNATATATGTGCTCAATATTCTTAGAAGTGGTTAGGTAAAATGTTAAGAACCTATAATTCACTAAGTCATGGGTGAAAATAAAACTGCCTTATTTTCCTTAGGAGCTTTATCAGTCTCATCCTAATCTCAGCTGTGCCTTTTTCTGGCAGGGCAGGGGAAGTGAACTTGGTAGCTAGGCAACCTGAGTCACAGCTTGACATACCTGATAAGTAAAAACCCTTTAGTTCTGAGTTAATTGACCTAAAGCAGAGAGAGCATTTAAAAGAAAGAAGGTTAAGCTTAATTAGTATATCTGCCAGGCCTTCTCAAACTGATAGTCTGGATGCTTAAGTCTGTTCTTAGAAAGTCTAGGAAGTATCTCAAATAAGATACTTTCATCCGGAGAAAGGCCTGGCAGGATGTTGCTAATGATGATAATTACAGAAAGTCCTGAAATTAGGGGTCTGGCTCTGTGACTGCTGTGAGCACAGTTGGGAGAAGGTTGTCCAAATATTCCAATAGTAATGGGGAAATTGTGCCCAACAAATGATCAAACACACTGTACTTAGAAAAAGAATTGAAGGGAACAGCTACGATTTCATTCAAGAAATTCATTGCAGGAGACAGCTAATATTCAAAAGCCAGTAACACCAAGACTTCCTTGAGTCTTGGCTTTATCTTCTGGAAAGGCCCTTGGCTTCTTCCAGGTATAGCTTTGTCATAGTCAGTTGAATTCCTACTTCATATTTCTGCATCCTGCAGATTGTTGTTTATACAATATTTCTTTTAAAACATTAAGTATANTGCATTTTATGGGTAAATGACTCACTGTGACAGACTTCATAAACTTGGGAGGTTCTTAGACACCTAAAGTCTTAAGTGTAATTGTATGCAATATAACCCTGAATTCTGTGAAGTTATGGACAAATCAGAGGAATGAGCCTGTGGGGTTTTAAAAATAGATCTGTATCATTGTACTTGGCTTATATTCACCAGTCCTTACCCTTTCTTGTACCACCTTCCCCAATGGTCTTCTTCCTGCCCCACACAATCTCCCTCTTATGTGCACATCTTGCATATAAATATTTTATCATAACTTCCACAATAAGAGAAAACATATGATATTTGTCTTTATGAATCTGACTCACTTCACTTAAAATGAAGATCCCCAGGCTCATCTGCTTCCCTAAAAATGACATGATTTCATCCTTTATAGCTGAATAAAATGCCACTGTAAGTATATATATGTGTATATGTGTGTATAGTGTACATGTACATACACACAGGGCATATGTCCATTGGGTAGATATCTCTAAGTAGTACAAGATATGTTCCTGTATATGAACTTGTGTGTATGTGTAGTGTATATGTACACACACACACATACATAGTGCATATGCACATAAAGTAGGTATCTCTAAGCAGTACAAAATTTGTTCCCATATATGAACTTGTGTGTGTGTATGTGTGTGTGTGTGTGTGTGTGTGTGTGTGTTTCTGGGGATTGAACCCAGGGCCTTAATCATGCTGGCCAAATGTTCTATCATTGTTGTATAGAAATTTCCTCCCAGTTGAAATATTCCCCGCAGGAAGTGCAAGAGAGGTTCATGAGACTCAGGAAGTAAATACAGCTCTCCTGTCTGGGCAAGATGAAATTTACAGGATTCAGGAATGCCCCTCCTCAAGGTTGAGAAGCAGTAAACAATTGCTGGGGGAGGAGACTGACCAGCTGAGCTGCTGAGAGGAGAGCTTGGGACCTGCTGAGCTGCCTGCAAGTCATGCAGAGAACTCCAGGGTTGCAGCTTCTGTGAGTGGCCAGCCTGTTGAGGTGGGCTTCTTAGTAATGCGTGTGAGTGTTCTCTGTTCCTGTCAGTAACACCTCACTCGTGTCCTATAAATAACCCTAATACAAACTCATGTTTCACCAAGTTGGACTTTTATAGAATCATTACTTCGACTTATTTTTGGTTCCCTATCTGGCATGAGTAGACATGTGTGCATATGTTGTGTCTCCCCAGGAAAAGGCTTTCCACAACAACTGCTGAGCAACCTCACCTGCCTTGGGCTTAATTTTAACAATGGAGATACAATGTTAGGAAAGGTGAAAGTGTTTTTTTTTTTAAGTCAGTAAAAGAATGTATGAGGAAGAGGAAAAGATGTGTCCAAAGAGAGTCAGAAAACTGGTTTGGCAGAGCGGAGTGAGTGTGCAATGAAGCAAAGGAAAATCAGGTTGGTCAGGTGATCCCTGGGGAGGCCAAAGTGTGCTCTAGAAACAAGGCAACAGGGTTTAGAGATTAAATCTGTGTGTGATGAGAATCAACAGGCTTTGGAGTAAAAGATATGCACTTGTGGGCAAGCTTTCTTTTCTNTTTTTCTTTTCGAGACAGGGTTTCTCTGTGTAGCTTTGGTGCCTTTCCTGGAACTCACTTAGTAGCCCAGGCTGGCCTCGAACTCACAGAGATCTGCCTGCCTCTGCCTCCCGAGTGCTGGGATTAAAGGCATGTGCCACCACCGCCCGGCGCGTGGGCAAGCTTTCTACCAGGGAAGCTCCGTGCCCAGCTGGTGAGAAATAGTAAAGCAGACATAATCAAGTGTCCACTGAAGTTGAGCAGCATGGTGATACCGTGGGAGCACCCTTGGACCTGGCCTCAATGGAAATCATATAAACAAAACTTACTTACTATCAAGTCAGGGTTGGTATTTGCTCAGCTAAAAGACAATAAATAGACATTTCTCAAGGCATGTAAATGCCCAACAGATACATGAGAAAATTCTCAAAACCACTAATCATTAGGGAAATACAATTAAAAGCAGGTGAGGACCAGAGCGATGGCTCAGCAGGGAAAAGCACTTGCCACACAAGCCAGACAACCTGAGTTTAATCACAAGAAACCCTGTAAAAAGCCAGATAGGANGGCTAGTGTCTATAATCCCAGGACTCCTACTGCAAGATGGGAAACAGACAAGAATCACAAGAAAGCTTGCANGCCAGCTAGCCTGGAGTACTTACCACGGCAGAAACAAGAGGCCTGTCTCAAAAATAATGTGGGAGGTGGGAACTACTGACTCCCAGAGGCTCTCTTCTGATGTCTACACATACACTACAGCATGTATGTTCCCACCCTGGAAAAATAAATGAATAAGCAAGAGCACAGTAAGATAGCAATTCACATA
The DNA here is from genome assembly GCA_001675575.1 of Neotoma lepida. Classification (NCBI taxonomy): domain Eukaryota; kingdom Metazoa; phylum Chordata; class Mammalia; order Rodentia; family Cricetidae; genus Neotoma; species Neotoma lepida. The sequence goes on along the minus strand of LZPO01107961.1, from coordinate 345,945 downwards.
CATCAAACAGCTAGTATAAAAAGACAAAATGGGGGCTGGAGAGATGCCTCAGCAGGGAAGAACTCTAATGCTCTTCCAGAGGACCCAGGTTTGGCTCCCAGTATTTACATGGCAGCCCACAACCATCTGTGACTCCAATTCTAGGGGATTTGATACCCTCCTGGTCTTCATGGGCACTGTATGCATGTAGTACACTTACATACATGCAGGAAAAACACTCATCATATACATAATATGTAAACAAATGTTTAAAAATAAGTCATTAGAAATGAATCTTTTAAAAAAGGCAGAAGGTAACTTTGGAACTGTGTAGGTGAATGTTTTGTCTGGGTCCCACCAGGCCCCATGTGGTCCCACAGCCACTTATAAATTAATAACTCAAAAGCTTATATTAATTACAACTGCTTGGCCATTAGCTCAGGCATATTACTGACTAGCTCTTATACTTAAATTCAGCCCATTTCTATTAATCTATGTTTTGAAACGTATTTTGTGGCTTTACCGGTCTACAGGCATGTTGTTCCTTCCACAGCGGCTGGCGTCTCTTGACTCAGCCTTCCTCTTCCCAGAATTCTCCTTGTTTGTTTATCCCGNCTATACTTCCTGCCTGGCTACTGGCCAATCAGCATTTTATTTATCAATCAATCAGAGCAACACATATTCACAGCATACAAAACAATATCTCCATCAGAACTGTACAGAGAGAAGGAGGCTCTTATAAGTCATTGTTGAGAGCATGAATATGTGAAAGCATTCCGGAAGATAGAATTTAGTGTCCTCAAAAATTTTAAATTAGAATTATGATATGATCCAGCAGTCCCATTACTGATGAAACCTCCAAAGGTAATTGAAGCATTTTGTTTGCACACTTGTGTTCATNCAAGTTTTATTCACAACAGCTAAGATGTGTGATGAACTTACTTCTCCATCAACAAATACATAAGGAAACTGGGTAACTATTTACAGAGTGGGATAGCAGCCTTTAAAAACAGCAGCATTCCTTTAACAGAGAATTTCATCCTCTATGACATAAAAGAAGCTGAAAATACTAGGTAACTTAGACATAGACTGACAAGTGCTTGCATGTTTTTACTTCTGTGTGACATCTACACTAGTTGAATTCATACAGTGGGTGGCCTTGAACTCCCTACATAGCTGAGGATACCCTTGAACCACTGATCTCCTTGACTCTACTTCCCAAGAGTTGAGATTACAGGCGTGTGCTGCCACACTTCATTTATGAGGTGCTGGGATTGAACCCAGGGCTTGGTGCATGCTCTGCAGGCACTCTACCGACTGAGCTACATTCCCAGTTATATAGAAAGTTGGGAGCCAAGGATGACCTTAACCTTCTGTTTCTCCTGACTCCACTTTTAAACGCTGAGATCACAGGCATGTGCCACCACCCTTGGCTCTGCCAACCAGTTCTTGAGGAAGAGCTGTAGTCAGTACCTAGCTCACATTGGCACATAGAGGTGTTCAGTAAATACTTGTTCAGTGAGTNAATAGAATCCCATCTCTTCATTTACTACTTTCTTTCCCTGGCTGTCAATTTAAATTCTTGCTCCCAGAGTCTTGCGTTTAGCCAAACTCTTATAGTTCTTTTCCAGCATTAATCACACTCCTGGATTTTTTCCAGAAATAAATACACCAGCTACTGGTTAGCAGCCGAGCCTTTGGCAGCCAAGGTGAAGGACACAGATGCTATTCTGAAATCTAATCTCGGCNGCCTCCGAGTTGGCTTGCCAAGAAACTAATTCCAGCCCTGTGTTCCCAGCCAGAACCTTCCATTCCAGGGTAGCTGGCCTTCCCACCAGGTCCCAGGGCACTTTTTTGCCCTTTAACTGTTCCTGTGTTCCTTATTCTGCCTTTGAAATCAACACACATTCCTTGAAGTTTAGATCAAAGAATAACCCTTATATAGATCTACTTCTTTTATTATTTTATTTTTGTAATGTGTATGTGGTACATGTGTTTGTGTACCAGGTCATGTGTGCATGGGCACATGGGTGTGTATGTCTGAAGAGTCCAGGGATCTCTTTAATCACTCTCTTAATTAATTAATTAATTAATTTAGATATATGGTCTCTTACTGAACAAAAAACTTGCCAGTTTGCCTAGACTGTCCAGCAGTCTGAGGATCTGTCTCTGTACCCCTAGCACTGGGTTTATAGGTACATGCTACCATGTCCAGCACTCAGGTGTTCACGCTTTCAAAATATGCACTCTATCAACTGGGGCCATCTCCCAAGCCCTAATAATCTATACTTTTAAAGCATGTTTTATACATATTTTTTCTGGTAACAAAATAATTGAATCTCTCAATGTTTAAAAGTAATATCTCTTCGGATGCATTAAAGATTAAATTGACTATTAGGCTCTTTCTATACATTATAAAATTAAGTAAATACTAAATGTTTGAATTCAGCTCCGGGACAACCTGTCACACCAGAGAAAGGGAGTGATCAAAGATAGCTGTTGTCATGACAGAAAGATTTAGGGGCCTCTTCACATGATTCCAACAAGAGATGGGACATCTGAAATACAAGTGAAGAAAATAGATTAAAATGTTACATATGTCTGGTCATACACTGTTACAAATCATATGGAACTCATTCATGTGTTATCTTTTTAAAGTTTTAAGTATCAGCTGGCTATTTTTTAAAGGATATAGCTAACTAATATAAATTAAGTATTCTAGGTGATTAAAAAATTAAGACTAGGGTGTTGGAATAGCACNTGCTACCAAGCCTGACAACCTGAGTTTGATATCAGGAANTCCCACATGGNGGAAGGAGAGAATGGACTCCTGCAAGTAGTCCTGTGATCTCCATGTGCATAAATACACAAACAAAAGAAAAGAAGAGAAGGAAGGAAGGACAGGAGGGAGGAAGGAAGGGAGGGACCCATGANTGGAGGCATTTATACTTGACATGACAGTGTGACTGGCCTGAGAAGGTGTGAATTCTTCAATGAGTTCCCTGCAGAGGTTACATCTCACTGGCAGCCTCCCTGTAGAGGTCTGNCAGGGACATTCTGACCATAGCCTGTGGTCAGGCCTGAAAAACTATATGGAAGCTTCAANCCTTGTAAGACATAATTCTGAAAGTGCCAGAATGCAATTTGTGCCATATTCCACCTCTCAAACAAGTCTCCAGAGTGAGGAGCATTAGACTCCAGCCCTCAATGACAGAATGGAAAAACAAGGGGCCATCTCTAATCTACCACTGTGGCTATGGCTTTTTGTATTTATTTTGTGTATATGTGTATATGTGTAGTATATTATATGTGTGTATATTCTGGGTAATAGATTTTCTGCTCCCCCCCCAATAGGTTTCTCTACTGATACAGTAAGCCAGATAAAGCTAAATTGAAAAAGTATAACAACAGGTTTATTTGGGCAAAGCAACCCCTGGGCAGTTGATCTCTCCAGTCCTAGAGATCAAGGCTGGAGAAGCTGCATGCCCGAGCTAACATAGGGAGATTATATAGGTTGTAGGCAAGGGGTGATGATGTGTCTGCCACAAGCTAGTTTGGACACAAGTGTGGTCCAAAGCTGAACGCTTTAGGAGGGGACTTACTTGGGCAGCTGGCAACTTCAGGGGAAGAAGCTNCTGTTAACTACCAAGAATATGGNACTGGGCTTTTTGGTACCTTCCTTTTGTATGGAGATTCTCTGAATGGGAGGGGTTTGGANGGACAGGAATGGGGCTTTCTGGATCATGCAGGGAAGAACTGGAGGTCCCAGCTGAACACTGGGGTGAAAGGCGTATGGAGGCTAGAAGAGAGCCTCTGGTATCCGTTTTCACTTTCCACCTTGTTTGATATGGGAGTTTATTGGAATCACTTACAGGCTGCAGTCCAACAATGGCTAGTTGTGAATGCAAAGTCCAAGAATCTAGTAGCTGCTCAGTCCCATGAGACTGAGTATCCCAGCTGGTCTTCTGGATGTGCTGACAAAGCGGGGACAAGTAGACAAAGAAAANNNANCCATCNTCCTTCTNTTGTCCTTAAATAGGNTTCCAGCAGNAGGTGTGGCCCAGATTAAAGATGTGCCTTCCAGCCTCAAGATCCGGATCAAAGGTGTGCCCTGGATAATAGTTTANTCCAGATATAGTTAATAACCAAGAATAGCCATCACACACCCCAATTCCACTCATCTACCAGTCCTCCCATAGCTACCCCTCACCCTTGCAGCACCCCCAAAAGAAAATTNAAAAAATTAAAANCAAAACAAAACAAACAAAAAATTCTCTTCACTCCTCTCCAACACCTCTTTGTTTGTATTACTGGCATTGGGTGCTGCGGTGTGTCACACAGTATACNCTTAAGTCCAATCAGCCTTACTTGGAAATGTTCATTGCAATGAGTCATTGGTCTGGTTCAAGGCCTCTGATTTCTGGTACATNATCATCACTGGCCCCTCATCAAGACTCCTCTAAATATCCCATGGCCGCCCTAGTTATGGAGATCCTGTGAGTATTGTTTCACAAGACCATTTCCTCCGAATACTCCAGCAGGTCCTAGATGGAGTAGATGTTAGGGTGGGCCAATCCAAGGCCCTGGATGTAGGCCTGAGTGGCAGCTAAGCTGGTCAGTCTGGGCCACTGGGGCTGCCCACCTCAGGTGAGGGGTGGAGTCATCTGCTCTACATCCATGGCATCAGGGCCAGTTCTCCCATACCAGGGTGAGGGGGTGGGGCCATCTCTCCCAAGTTGGGGACAACTCTCCCATGAGGGTTGGGGCCAGCTCTCTTATTTGCAAATGTGTATGGCCAACTAGCTAGTCTATGAGNTTCTTGGCATTTTCCTGCCTCCACTCCCATTACACCATATAAAACTGAAATTATAGTTAGGTGCTACTGTGTCTGGCTGTAAGTGGGTTCTGGAGATTTGAACTAGGGTCCTCATGGTTGAGCAGCAAGGACCTTACCCACTGGGCTATCTCCTCAGCCGCTTATTTTCTTTCAATTGCACTTTTCCCAACCATAAACTGTGAGGACAACAATGTCAGATCACAGCATCAAAAGGCTGGACACACCTGCATGAAGTGTGTACTAACTAAAGTATTTAACAAATGCAAAAACACAGTGTGTGGGCTTCAAACTATTTAGTGGAAGAAAGAGACCAGGAGAAATAGCTATAAATAGAACACANAATCAGCCAAGAATCCCTCACACCTGGGACCATCTGACAGGTACCTGGGATATCATTACATCAGTCTATTTTCATATATTTTTGCCATTTTCCTTAAGAAAAATTCACCAATGAATAAATAAATAAATAATAAAGCTTAAGTTTCTGTGCTGGTCAGATTCAACTGTCAACTTGACATAAACCAGAATCATCTGGGAAGAGAGTCTTAACTAGGAATTACCTTAATTACACACATTAAATAAATAAATAAATCGACCTTGTGTTATTTTGTTTTGTTTTTAGTGTGGGAATTGAACTTAGGGCTTCCCTCACGCTAGACAAATACTCTACTACTATAAACAAAGCCTTTTCTTTTTGGATCTTTTAAGTTTTGAGGCAAAGTCTATCTTAGGATTTCTATAGCTCTGATAAAACACCGTAACCAAATCAAGTTGGGGATAAAGAGTTTATCTCATCTTACACTTCCAGCTCCCAGTGCATCATCGAAGGAAATCAGCAGAAGCAGAAGCCACGGAGGGGTGCTGCTTACTGGCATTTACCTCATGGCTTGCTTACGTGCTTTCTTATACCATCCAGGATCAGATGTCCCGGGGTCACACCATCCACAGTGAGCTGAACCTTCCCACATCAATCATTAACAAAGAAAATGCCCTATAGACTGGTTTATGTGTCAATCTGATGGAGGCATTTTCTCAGTCAGGATCCCCTCTTCTCAGATATGTCTAGGTCTGTGTAAAGTCGACAAAAAACAACCAGCACAGACCTCAATAAAGCTGGCCTTGGACTCACTGTGCAGCCCAGGCTGGCCCTGGACTCACTGTGCAGCCCAGGCTGGCCCTGGACTCACTGTGCAGCCCAGGCTGGCCTTGGACTAGTGATTCTCCTGCTTCAAACTGGTATAGCTGGATTATTGCCTATGGGGACAGGCTTGACTTAGAAAGTTTTAAATACTATTATATGCCAGGTCCTTTCCGGGAAGCAGTCAACTATACTTCAGGTAAACATTAACTTGCCTTAATAGCAAGGCTTTCCCTGAAGGCAAAACCCATACTTATTGTTTTCCTTTCTGATGAACTCACTGCTTACTTCTCTAGTCCAGACACAATAAAAATGAGTAAGTGAATAGAGAAAAAGAATTGCACGACACCTGAATGTGCAAATTCAATGTTTCAGCTACCCCAACTGCACGCTGTGTCTCAGCTTCTCTCAGTTACTCTAACTGCCCNATGTGGTCTAGCTTCTTTTCTGTTGCTGGGATAAAATATCCCGACAACAGGAAGAGTTTATTTTGGCTCAAGTTCTAGGTCCAGTCCATCATGGCAGGGAAGTCAAGGCAGCAAGAGCTTGAAGCAGCTGGCCACATCACATCAGAAGATGGCAGTATGTGTATGTTGCTGCTCAGCCCACTTTCTCCTTCCTATACTGTCTGGGATCCCAGTCCAGGGAATGATCCTACCCATAATTATGATGGAATTTCCAGCATTAATTAGTGTGATCAAGATAATCCCTGACAGGCATTCTCAGAGGCTAGTCTTAATTCTACATAATCCTTCACAGTGTGTCCAGAGGCCTGTCTCCTAGGCAATTCCAGACTCTGTCCAAGTTGACAATTATACTAGTTATCATATTCTGTACAGCCACTTATTTTCTTATTCANAGTCTATTATTGAACAATCTGCAATTGCAAATAACCTGATCCTTGTTGCCCTCTTCCTAAATAAGCATGAAGGCCAGGCTGATAACNCCTCCTTTAGTAGCTATATAAGTCGATGTGCATAACCCCCAAGCTGGAACTGTGCCCTTTGGAGGATCCCAAATCTACACAGTAACCTGTGCAACAGCATTTGATGCCAACATTTGTTGCTACACCACAGTGGCAACATCCCAAATAGGTGGGGTAATTCCAGCCCTTGTTGACAAACAGTGATTCTGAGAAGAGCTGCTTGATGAGAAGGCTGTTGGTTTTGTCATCCCGTAGTGTTTACATCAACTCTCCACCCATCNCAGGGTGACTGAGGCCCTGTAGGAAACACTCTCCATCCTACAGTGATCTTACATGAAGTTAAAATGGAAAGAGATATACATGAGAACTAGCAGCCATGCGACCTGGAGGAAGATGCTCTTCTGTGTCTTAGCTTCATCCTCCACAGAAAAAAGATGGCAACTTCTGTCCTGGCTGTGACACAGGGCTCTTAGGACCATTGATTATACAGTGTTCCCTGGGATAGCATTGAAGACAGTCTAGCTCCAAGATAAGGTATTATTAACACTGTTATACGAAGCAGGAGAGAGGGAGGAAGAATGGCCACCAGTTTCTAGTGTTTTCCACTGTCTCTATTTAGATAATCAGACATTGTGACTTTTTTTTAAATTTTTGTTCTTTGTGACACAGCCTTATGTATCCCCAATTGACTTCAAATTCACTGTATAGCCAAGGATGACCTTGAACATCCGATCCACCTGCTTCCACCTCCCTGGTGCTGGGATTACAAGCAGCTACCACTGCACTGGGTTTATATGATGGTGGGGATAAAACCCAGACCTTTGTCCACACTAGGCAAGTGCTCTACCAACTGAATTACATCCCCATTCCAACTGCCATATGCTATTACTTTTGAAAATTTATTTTGTGTGTGAGGGCACATGTGCACTGCGACCTAGGGCTCAAAGATTTGGCTGGCTGACCAGTGAGCCCCAGGAATCTATCTGTCTCCACCTTCCCAGTTCTTGGATTACCAGCATACACCAAAACTGTTTAAGAATAGACGGGCTTGCTGGGCGGTGGTGGCGCACGCCTTTAATCCCAGCACTTGGGAGGCAGAGGCAGGT
>LZPO01107961.1:307570-318474 GCA_001675575.1 Neotoma lepida | reverse complement strand
TCTGGCTTTGGTTTTGATATTGGTTTGAGACAGGGTCTCCTGACCCTAGGCTGGCCTCAAATTCATTAGTTAACCTGAGGATGCCATTGAACTTCTGACCCTCCTGTCTCCACTTCCTCAGTTAAATATAGGCATGCACCGCCACACTCTCTGTATGCAGTGTTGATGATTGAACTCAGGACTTTGTACATGTTAGGCAAGCCCTCTGTCAACTGAGCTATACCCCCAGCCTCTCTTGGGGTTTGTATAAAGTTCTGTTATAGGTGGAGGTGGACTGAACAAATCATTGGCCATTGGTGAATGGGTTTATTTTCTAGCTCCTCTTCTCTCCCTGGAGGTCAGGGGTGGGACCAAAGTTCCAACCTTTTAATCATGTGCTTGGTTTTCTTGATAGCTGGCTCCATCCTTAGGGACTTTCCAAGAGTTATATCACCATCATAAATTCAGATTTGAGTAAAAGGAATTGTTATGGATCACAAGAGGATCCTTTCATCTCTCTAACTCAAGACTTCCCAAAAGCGTTCAGAGCATGGACTGGTACAAAAGTCTCACACACACACACACACACACACACACACACACACACACACAACTGAGCATCTGGTATCTTATCTGATGCTCCTACTTCTGTAGATTCTAAAGGTCAAAAGCCAATCACTCCAAGATAAAAGTGTAACATTGCCTTTAAAGGAATGAGTGCCTTGTGTTTAAAGCAAGAGGGGGAGTTCCCTGATGGCTAACTCTGAGAAAGACACACTGAAACCAAACCTTATGCATCAGTTACTTTCCTGTGTACCTAACAAGAGGGAATTTAAAGGAGGAAGGGCTTACTTGGGCTCACTGCTTAAAATGATATACAGCCCATTTCGACAGGGAAGGCATGCTGGCAGGAATGAGCTACAGCTAGTCACATCCTACCCACTGTCAAGAAGCAGACAGTGAACAGGAAGTGGTGCTGACCTATAAAACCTAAGGGCAACCAGGCATGGTATAGCACATCTGTAATCCCAGCACTCAAGAGGCATAGGCAGGTAGAGCTCTGTGAGTTCAAAGCCAGCCTGGACTACATAGTGAGTTCCAGGCTAGACAGGTCTACACATAAGACCCTGTTGCAAACAAACAAACAAACAACAACAAAAAAAAAAACAAAGCAAACAACAACAACAAAACCCTGAAGCCCTAACTCCTATGTCTTCTACAGATTCTCTACCTCCTAAGTATCCCACATCCATGCCAGTGCCTCTAACTGGGGACCAAGTATTCAAACACACGAGCTTATGGGGGACATTCAACATTCAGACTGTAACACTTTGTATTATGGTTTTTGCCCTAAAAGAATATGCCAAGTGCTGGAGATTTAAAGACATCTACCACCATGNTGGGCCAGTTTGAATCTAAATTTACCCCAAAAGGCTNTGTGCCAAAGGTTTGGTTGGTTGCCAGCTGATGGGTTTGGGTGGAAGTGACTGAATCGTGAAAACTCTGATGTCATCAATGGATGAATCTTTTGAAAGGTTTATAATCTGATGGGCTAATATGGTTGTTTGAAAGAAAATGGCCCCCAAAGGAGGCCTTTTAGGAGGTGTGGCTTTGTTGGAGTGGGTGTGGCCTTGTAGGAGGAAGTGTGTCACTGTGGGGATGGGCTTTGAGGTCTCCTTTGCTCAAGGTATACCCAGTGAGACAATTCACTTCTCGTTGCCTGAGGATCTAGATGTAGGACTCTCTGCTCCTGCTCCAGCACCATGTCTGCCTGCATGCCAACATGTCCNGACCTGCCATAATGATAATGGACTAAACCTCTGAAACTGTAAGCCACCCAAATTAAATATTTTCCTATAATGGAGTTGCTGTGGTCATGGTGTCTCTTCACAGCAATAGANATCCTAAGACAGCTAGTGAGAAATGATGGAAACAGNAAGTGAGACATAGTTGGAAGGCCCGTGGCCTTGAGCATATATCCTGTGATCTATAACTTGTTCTCTGCCCCTTGCTCTCCCACCGTCTCTGCTTCCTGGTAGATCACCTTTCTGATATATATCAGCTGTTGTTTATTGATACACAGGTGGTCTCTGTAAGGACAGTCCTGGAGCTGGCTGCAGTAACAGGGAGAATGGGAGGTGGGGGATGGAGTGTTTGTCTGCCCAGAAGCTGAGTGGAGTGCAGGAACAGAAGAGCACAGCGTACAAGAAGAATCAGGGAGGTTGAGGCTGTTGGGAAAGCGAGGCACAGCAAGCACCAAAGGTTATCTACACTGGAACCTCGGCCCCATGCCCTAAACCCCTACTGTTGCTGGCTGTCTCTTGGTTCCTAGCTGGGGCTGAGAACTCTGTGGTCAGCACTTTCTACATGAACAAAGTACACAGAGATGTTACCACCGTCCTTTTGTGATAAACTCAGAGGGCTCCCAAGGCTCACAGGATGCAAGTCTGACCCTACTGAGATCCCAGCCCACCAGCGCCACACCAAGGCCCAGAGTGAACACTGTAAGTGTTGCTGGCTTAATGGATGGGATGAGAAGGGCTCCAGGGAGCCAACATAGCACAGGTTCTACACTTACGATGTTGGTGAATCCACAGCCAGGATGCCACTGGGGCAGCACAATGACCACATTGTCCTTCTTAAAACCTTGGGTCTTCTCAACATTCACGGCAGAGTTCCTGGTCTTAATCCAAAGGCAACCCACCATGGAGTGAAACATTTTAAAACTGTGAGCCAAATAAATCTTTCCTCCTCCGAGTTTTGTTTACCTCAGGTATTTTGTCCCAGCAATGGAAAGTTGACATACTTTGATAATGTGCACCCCCCTAAATGGCCAGTGGTTTCAGTTCTGTGTATAAAAACCAAGTAAAGACACAAGTGGGCTGGGCTGGCTCAGTTAGTAAATCCTTTGCCTTGAAAGCATGAGGGACTGAGTTTGGTTAACAGAACCCATGAGAAAGAAAGAAACAGAGGAGGAAAGAAAGGAAGAGAAAACCCAGGATCTATGGCATACAGTTGTATTCTTGCATTCCCAGCACAAATGAGGCAGAGACAGGTCGAGCCCTGAGACTAACTGGTCAGCCAGCTTAACCTGCTTGGGGTATTCCAGGTCACTAAGAGATTCTTTCTAAAAATAATAATAATAAGGCAGATGTCACCAGAAGGTTGTTCTCTGGCCTTCACATGCCCACACATGCACCTGGCCACACATGCACACACACAGAAGCCACAAGTATGTTCATTATAGAATTGTTTTACAATAATAAAACATGAAACCATCTAGTTATATAAAGATAAGACATAAAGACACTAAATTCTGCTTCATCCATGTGATGATGGTATGGACAGTTAAATGTGATACAATGGGGGCTGGAGAGGTGGCTCAGAGGTTAAGAGCACTGACTGTTCTTCCAGAGGTCCTGAGTTTGATTCCCAGCAACCACATGGTGGCTCAAATCCATCTGTAATGAGATCTGGCGCCCTCTTCTGTATACATAATAAATAAATNTTAAAAAAAAAAGGAAAAAAAAAGGTGATACAATGGGGCTGGAGAGATGGCTCAGCAGTTAAGAGCACTTGCTGCAAAATCATNAGGACCAGAGTTCGGATACCAGCACCCACAGGCATCTATGCTACACCTATAACTCTAGCTTCAAGGGAGGCAGGGACAGAGGATATTGGGGCTTACTGACTTCCAGCTGAGAGAAGAGCCTGCCTCAGAAGAGGAAGCCAAGAGTGATAGAGGACACCGAAGCCATCTTCTAGCCTCTGTGTGTGTGTATGTGTGTGTGTGCATGCACTAAACATAAATCCTTTTAAAATTATGCATATTGGAGTTGGAGAGCTGCTTCGTGGTTATGAGTGCTTATTGCTCTTGAAGAGGACCTGAGTTCAGTTTCCAGAACCCATGTTGGGTGGCTTACACCTGCCTGTAGTTTCAGATCCAAGGGATCTGACACCCTCTGCTGGTCTCCACATCATCTACACTTGCGGGTCCATGCACACCCACATACGTATATATAAATAAGTAAAGATAAATCATTTTACAATGACTTAGAATATATATTTCTTCCGTTTTTCTTCTTTAAAAATTACTTATTAAGCTCCAATATGTACAAAGCACTCACTTGGAACCTGAGAGTGTTAAAACTAGTACANCTAATCTCTGGCCTGAAGNATCTTTGACATCAAAGGAGCAAGACTAACATGAAAGACAATCACACATCTGACTGATCGACTCTTAGTCTAATAATTACTATGGAGGAAAGTTACTGGGTGATAAATCATTGAGGGACCTAATCTGCTAGAGGCTGGTTTATGGGAAGAAAAAGAAAGTAAAGGCAAAGGAGGGGAAATGTCAGGCAAAGTGAAAAGCAGAGGGATTTTAAAAATGTATTCATTTTCTTGAAAGATGATAATTCATAATACATGATTATGTATTTGTTGTTGATTATCCCATTTGGAGACTCTGTATAGGATTTAGATGTACAAGTTGAGAGCTAGGGGGAAGCTGGCTTTGGATATGTGTGTTTGGGAGTCTCCAGCCTTTAGTCAAGAAAATGGATAGTGAAATACAAAAATCATAATCTCAGAGTAACATGGGATCATATAACATAAGATCAATATTATTACATGTAGCACACTATTGAAATCTGCATAAACTACCTGAATTGGCACCAGGAGTTAACACTCTTGGTGGTATTTTTTTGGAAGCTATTAGAAGTGAAATTTGAGGAGAGCTTTTGGGTCAGTGGAATCCTATATTTAGACTTTTCAAATAATCACAGGTATCTCAGTACTTTGTTACCAAGAGAAAAAAAAATGAAATGGGGTTACCTTCTCTTTTCACCCTCCCCTTTCTTTCTCACTGAGCATGCTAGAAGTTTTTATGAAGGAACAGATCCCTCTCTAAGGCTTGAAGACAGATATCTTCTCCAGATGAGATAAAAATGTATTATTATTATTATTATTATTATTATTAATCATTTAATAATAAGGGGCTGAGTAGCTGGCTTAATCAGTGAAGTGCTAGGCATGTAATTTTGAGAACCTGTGTTTGATCCTAAGAACCCACATAAAAGCCAGGCATGGTGGCCTTCATCTGTAATCCCAGTGCAGGGAGCCGCCATTAGAAGATGGCGCTGACTTCCNGCCAGCCATTAGTATATACATCTCCATATACGGCTTGCCCGCGCTTCCAGACCATGCTGGAATGCGCATGTCCAGCCTGACGAGCTCTATAGCCTATCCCGTGGCTACCCGTGCCCGACGTTTTGGCATCACCCTATCTGGAGATGACCCGTCTGCTCTCCCAAGTATAAATCCCCCCGCTCTAGCTGCCCCGGGGCCCCTCTCCTTCCATCTCAGCTACAAACAAGAGGTGCTCCAATAAAGCGTGATCAGAGAAGAATCTTGTGTGGTGTAGTTCTTCCTCGCTGGCCGAGAGGCTCGCCGCATCCCAGCTCTAGGGGGCAAAGACAGATGGATTCCTGGAGTTTGCTGGCCAGCCAGTCTTGTTTAATTGGCAATGATAAAGTTCAATGAGTGTTTTAAGTCAGTGTTCTCTAAAAGGACAGGACTGATAGAATGTGTGTGTGTGTGTGTGTGTGTGTGTGTGTGTGTGTGTATGGTGTTAATATATAATTATGTATATTAAAAGGGGATTTATTAGATTAGCTTACAGGTGGTGGTCTGGGTAGTCCAACAATGGCTTTCTTACACTAAAGAGTCTCTGGTAGTTGCTCATCCCACGAAGCTGGATGTCTCAGCAGTCCCAATCTGGCGCTGAAGACCTGGAGGATTCTTGGAGAGCTGCTGGTCTTCAGCCCATGTTGGAATCCCAAAGAANCTTCTACTATTAGTGAAGAAATGGCACAGCAATGGGAGAGGTCAGCTTGCCATGAGNAATGAGGGCAGACAGGCAAAAGCAAACATTCTTCCTCCCTGTTCTTTTATCTGCCACCAGAGGTTGCAGTCCACATTCAGGCTGTGTCTTCCCACTTCAGATAATCTGAACAGCAAAATTAAGCAGCTTGCATTTCCTTGTTGTTGATTCCAAATCCAGTTAAATTGGCAACCAAGATTACCTACTATAGTGAGAGACCATTGTCTCAAAAAGTAAGGTGAAAAGCAGCTGGGAAAGACACCTGACATTGACCTCTGACTTCCACATGGGAACACACACACACACACACATACACACACACACACACTTCACACACTCGCACACACTCACACACATGCTCACACACTTACACCACACACAATCATACACACTCACAAACTCACACTCACACACATGTGCATGCATACTTACACACTTGCACATACACACACATGCTCACACACATGCACACACACACAATATAGTCATAGCATCACTTATACTACTAGACACATTTTTAAAACAGCAAACATTAGTCACTCACAAAATAAGCATTATCCTTGCTTGCATGACTTTTTTATGAATGTAATCTTCCTAGTGCCCCAAAGATCTTTATGAAAGAAGAACTATAATTATTTACATTGGACAGGAGAAAGAACTAGCTAGCTAGTCAGATCTAATTTAACAAAATCCAATTCTTACAAATGTTGCATAGCCGTCAGTGCCAAGTCTATTACTTTGTTTAGAGGATACAAAAATAANTGAAGTCCCCAACTAAAAACAACTTAAGAGCATTTTAAAAGTGTATTATTTTTCTGAATGGTGCATGCTCACTGTACAGAGTACTAAGTTTCATATGAATACTTCATTCAACTCACTTTAAGTGCATTCTCCTCCCTACGCCATACTCTCCCTTTGACACCCCTCATTTTAGTCTCCCTTGTTACCCTAGACAGTTCTGCTCATAATCTCATGCACATATACACAGATGANTATATCTTTATAAAATCTAGTAACCTGAAGGAGAGAAAGTTTNTGCTCTTTTTGAGTCTGACTTCATTCAGTTAAAATGACTATGGCCAGCTGCATCCATTTTCCAAATGGCATGACTTCATTCTTCTTCCTAGATGAAAACCACACCACTAAAAGAGGAATGAATAAGGAAGGTGTGGTCAGCTAAGTTAAGGTACCAGGCTGTTGTAACAAGGGCTGCAATAAACACTGATGTGCAAGCATCTCTGTGGTGTATTGGCTTGGAGTNTTTGGGATCAATATTTAGGAATGATACATGTGGAAAAACTTATTGTTATGGTTTTAGAACCCGCCATACTGACTTCCACAGGGACTGGAATACTTTATATCTACATCAGCAGTGTATCGGGGTCCCTTTTGCCCACATCCTCAACACCATTGGTTATTTTCTGACTGGGATGAGATGGAATCTCATTGTTGGTTTGATTTGCCTTTCCCTGAGTGTCCATCAGCCATTTATACTTCATCTTTTGAGAANTATCCATTTCTTTGGTCTATTTATNNTCTAATTTCTTATTCATTCTATGAATTATTAGCAAATTCTAGATATTAATCTGCTGTCCAATGATGAGTTGGCAAAGATATCTTCCCATCTGTGGCTGTCTCTACACTGGATTAATTGTAGATTACAGCCACCATGGGGTTGACAACAATCACAAATAGGCCACCAAGTTTAAGATGCACTCTGATATCAGAGGTGTTTCAAAATGTAATGGCATGGGTGGCAGGGCATGCCTTCAAGCCCAGCTCTGTGGAGCTGAGGACCGAGAGTTCAAGGCTATCTTCAGCTGCATAGTAAGTTTGAAGGTTCAGCACCTTCCTGAGTTATGCAAGTTCCTGTCTCAAAACAAAACAAAACAAAACCAGAAACAAAACAAATGAACCGATACAGTTCAAAATGCAAAGTGGGGGAAAAGTGTGTTTAGAATGAGAGGAAGGAGAATGGACACATATTAAAAATGTATCTCAAGGCCAAGCAGATGGTTTGGCAGGAAAAGACAGTAGCTACCAAGTCTGACAAGTTGAGTTTGATCTCTGAGATCCACATGGTGGGAAGAGAGAACCCATTCTTATGCTCTGGTCTCCACAGGTGTACCATCGCTTGGACACACACATGAATGTACATATGCACACATACATAAATAAATCAGTGAATAGATGTAACACATAATACAGTTTTAAATGTACTTCAGATGTAACTCCTGCCCTCCTTCCAGTCCTTGCTCCCTGGACCAAGCCAACAGCCTCTCTGTGGCAATCACAGTAGCCCCCTGATGCCTCTGCCCATACCCTGTCCCAGTGCTTTTCTCAGTCTGGTCTGGGGTGGGCAGCACTAGTCATATGGTGTCATTAATCTGTTCAAAATACTCAGGTGAAGCTACACAGCTCTGCAGGACCCGAGGCCTCATGAGCTCTCTACTGCCACGTGGCCTACAGCCTCTCCTTCGCTACCTCCACTCCAGATGAGCCTTCCTCTGCCACACCACACAGGCTGCACCACAGGCAAGTCTGTCCCTGGAGGTGTTGCAACGTCAGCTTTTCTTCCAGTAACTTCCAGGGCTCAGTTCCCTGACCGTACCTTTCCAGCAGGTCCACCTTTGCCTGCCCTTGTCCACAGTTCCTGCCACACCCAAACTCTCATTTCCTTCCTCCCTGCCTTGCCTTACAGTCTTGCTTGCTAGCACTAGCCACTATCTGATAGAGCATGTATTTCACCTACACACANAGTGCCCACAGTGTTGGTGAGTACTGCCTGGTAAATGCCTGTGTGGTGTCTTTCTTAGCCAGTTACAAGAATTTATGTGTGGACAGGGAGATGGCTAAGAAGGTAAAGGCATTTGCCACTAAGCCTGATGACCTGAGTTCGATCCTTGGGTTCCACAAGATTGAAGGAGAGAAGCCACTCCTCTAAGTTGTCCTCTGACCTCTACACATATGTATACACAGGTGTTCACATGAACAAATAAGAAAAACATAATGGGGGAGGACGTAGTGAGAAAAAGCTCACAAGATCAACTGGTCTCCACACACCAGGCTTGGAAGGACTGGGCTCCTCAGCTCTCCTCTGGTCATCCTGATTTCCTCCTCACATTCCTAGCCCCAGGCCTTCATGCCTAGACTCCCATCTGCTATGCAGAGGACCCTTCCACGTTTCTCTCTGGTCCTCACNGTCCTCAGCTCCCCTCAGGTCATCCTGTCTTCCCGCTCACATTCCTAACCCCAGGCCTTCATGCCTAGATTTCCATCTGCTGTGCAGAGGACCCTTAGGCACCTCTCTCTGCTGCATCTCTTAAAGGAGGAGGAAGAACGCTGGGACACTTGTCCCCTCGGGATGACTCAGCACCCAGTTTCTACACCCATCCCTCTCATCTCTTCTTCCCCATCTCAGATCTTNCTGTTTAAGAACCCCTTGTTTGTCTCTGTCTCTATTTTTCTCTGTCTCTCAGTCTTTGTCTCTGTCTCTCCCCACCCCACCCCTCTCTCATCTTAGCTGGATTTCTAACACTTGACCTAATGCAAGTCAGGATTTGGCCTTCGCTCTTCGATTCTGTCTCTCCAGGACACATTTATTAAAAACATCTATCATATCAACTGTTCAGTGTATTTTTCTATCATAGATTTATGACTGTCAGATTTAAATCTCTGATGCTGGAGAGATAGCTCAGTGGTTAGGAGCACCAGGTGCTCTTCCAGAGGGCTCAGATATGATTCTCAGCATGCACAAGGTGGCTAACAACTTGTAACTCCAGTTCCAAGGGGATCCAAAATTGTCTTCTGGCCTCCCAGGGCACTGCGTCCACATGGTGCAAAGACATACATTCAGGCAAAACACTTAGACACATAAAATAAAAATCAACAAATCTCAAAAAATTAACATCATTGACATATTCTTGGGACAAATATCATTTTCATTTTAAAATTCCATTATAATTCATTACGTTTGTGTACAATTCCAAAGGGATTATTACAATAGATCAAAGTTTCAGATAAGTCTAAGTGTCTGTCTGTTTGTTTGTTTGTTTGTTTTAGACAGCGTCTGATACAGCACAGGCTACTGTGTGGTTGAGGACGACCAACCCTGAGCTTCTGATCCTCCCACATTGACATCCTGGTACCACCATGCCTANTCTACATGGTTCTGGAGTAGAACCCAGGGCTTCACACATGCTACGTATATGTGTATATACAAACAAGCCAGCACTCTACCAACTGAGCTACCTCCCTAGCTCTCTGACCTGAAATTTAAAGTACTGATAANAAGTATTCATTAAGGAGGGAAGCTTTCAGACTTCTGTGTGCTTCTCTGGCTAAAAGATTTTCTAGAGGCTCAATCATGGCTCTCTCTCTCAAAAAAAATCATTTTGTAGTGGCGCACGCCTTTGATCTCAGCACTTTGGAGGCAGAGGNAGGCAGATCTCTGAGGTAGAGCCAGCCTGGTCTACAGAGTGAGTTCCGGGACATCCAGGGCTACATAGAGAAAACCTGTTTGTTTCTCAGAAAACAAAACAAAACAAATCAGAAAAATGATTTCGTAAAATCTGTAACTTACAGGTGAATGCCATCTGTCTGTCCTCTCTATTCCTCCCCCTGCTGGGATCAATCTCAGGGCCTCCTATATGCTAGACCCAGTGCTAAATACAGAGAAATTATGTCCTATGTAGACAGACCCCATCTCAAAAACAAAAAACAAAACAAGGAAATAACATCTATTCCATTTATTCATAGCCATCGACCAATATTTAACAAAATACTGGGTGCTTCCTTTTGTAATAGAAGCATTCAGTATTTTGTTAAACATTGGTCGATGGCTATGAGTGGATGGCTATGAATATTTTGAGTTTGAAGNACCTTAGGAAAAAAAATATGGTCATCTGAAAATAAGCCATATTATTTTGTCCTTGAGCAAGGCATGATGGTGCACACCTTTAGTCATAGTATCTGGGAGGCAGAGGCAGGCAGAGGCTCTGTGAGGTTATCCAGGACTGTGTACTAAGGAGATTTTGTTTTT
>LZPO01107961.1:270885-303958 GCA_001675575.1 Neotoma lepida | reverse complement strand
ACACACACACACGAAATCAGTTCAAATTTTAGCATTTCTAAATGGGATTTTTTTTCCTCCAGAAAGTATAACTAAAAGTAATTTTCAGATGCAAATGCTAGCCTATAATTACAGGACTGTGCCAGAGGGGTGTTCCCACTCCACTCTTCCCACAGGGGGCCAAAGTTATAATAAAGAGAAGAAATGTCCTCTAAACTGAATAGCCCTTTTCATGTTCCCTGCTTTGCTGAGAACTATTTTGAGGAATACTTAATTCCAAGCTTTTCTTTCTGGGTGTTGGTACTTTCTCTTTTGGGTTATGAGTTATACTATACCACTCTCTATTATTTCTGGATTACATGTCAGTGCTGGAAAAAGAATTGAGTGCTTTGAGGAAAGGGNAAAAAAAATCATTACCAGCAAGATGAATAGAGCGACTGTACTGGGTGAAGAAATGTGCTCTGGAAAGATCACTGGTTTGATATTCTGGGAATTATATCTTCTTGGACACTCTTCAGAGCTGTGATAGATGCCTGCAGCAGTATGTGGGATGAAGGTCTATTGATACCACATTTTCTCCTGGTGCTGGGCTTTTTTGACTGACGGGTTCATGCTGACTTTGAAGGAGGCCTTTCTTCACTAGGAGGTTTTCAAACATTAGAAGTGCTTTGAACTCTCAGATTTTAGGCATTTGAGGAAAAGTCAACAGCCAGACAAATTTAAATACTTATTTCTTTTACCTTAAAATTGAATGATCTATTTTTCCTAGTTCCATTGGCAATAGATGTTGGANATATAGCTCGGTGAGTAGCGTGCTTGCCTAGTGTTCACCCAGCCTTGTGTTCCATGCCCAGTACTATGTAAAATCTGGTGCTATGCTGAGTGCTTGTGAGTACAGTACTTGGGAATGGGAGAAAAGAGGGTCAGGAATTCAAGGTCATCTTTAGTATTCTAGCTTCCTTTCTGTTGCTGTGATAAAGCCCTTTGACCAACAGCTGCTTACAGGAGGAAAGGTTTATTTGACTTACATTTCTAGGTCACAGTCCGTCATTGAGGAAAGTCAGAGTCAGGGCAGAAGCTCAAGCAGGGAATCAAAACAGAAGCCATGGGGATATTGCACACACCTGAAGCTGTTTGCTGGCTTGCTCACAGACTCTTGCTTAGCTAGCTACCTTATACAGCCCAAGACCACCTGCCTAGGGAATGGTGCTACCCACAGTGGGCTGAGCTCCCCACCCCACTTCAGTTAATAATCAAGACATCCTCCTANACATGCCTACAAACAAACCTGATAAAGACAATTACTCAATTGACATTCTTCACATGGNTCTAGGCTGTGTCAAGTTGACAGTTAAAGCTAACTAGGATCCTCAGGGAGTTCAAAGCCAGTCTGGGCTACAAGAGGCACTATCTCAAAGAAAAAAAAATCTTCAATGGAATCTATCTGTTCAAAAAATATGTAGTGTTCTACTTATGTACCAGATAGCTCTGTGTGCTTGTAATACTATAGTGAGAAGTGCTGCTTATTATCAGGTGCCCAATCAAGGGCTCAGTCNAGAACAATAGTTCTCAGGTTGTGGGTTGAGACCCCTCTGGAGATCAAATGACCCTTTCACAGGGATCACCTAAGACCACTGGAAAACACATTTACATTACAATTTGTATCAGTAGCAAAATTACAGTTAAGAAGTAACAATGAAAAAACGTGGGGGTCACCACAACATGAGGAACTATATTAAAGGGTCACAGCATTAGGAAGGTTGAGAACCACTGTTCTAGGAGCAAGGNAGGAGATTAGAGATCAGGATGAGTAAGTAGCTCACTATTCAGTGCGAGAAAGACAACAGTGAAGACACCTTGGNAAGGTGTTGTGAAGACAGTGGAAGACTTCTTTTTTCAAAGATGTATGTATTTTTATTTATGTGTATGTATGTGTGTGTGCCACCCAGGGGAGGGCGGTATGTACAGGTGAACGCAGTGCCTTGGAGGCCAGAAGAAGGTGNTGAATTTCTTGGAGCTGGAGTTACAGGTGGTTGTTAGCAGCCTGGTGTGGATACTGGGAACTGAACTTGGATCCTCTGGAAGAGTAACAAGTATCTTAACTTTTTTGAGCCATCTCTCCCGCCCTAAGGGAAGACTTCTTGAAAGAAGTGATTCATAATTGTAATCTCAGGAAATGCTAAGTCTTAACCAGAGAAAGAGAGAACAAATTAAGTCCAAGAAGTGGGAGAAAGCGTAGTGCTTTTGGAAGATTTAGAGTGGAAAATGCATGTGTGGATAACTGGAAGATACATATATACCTATATCTATCTTTCTGTGTACACACACACACACACACACACACACACACACACACACACACACACACACACACACACACACACACACAAAGGCCAGAGGACAAATGGGGTTATGCATTAGGGATATCTACCTTATTCTGGCCTGTAACTCACACAGTAGACTAGTGGCCAGCAAGTCTCAGGGATCCACCTGTCTTCATAGTCCTAGCTCTATTATTTACCAATATGTGCCATCACACTCAACTTTTTTTTNCTACATGAGTTCTTGGGGGATCAAACTCAAGTCTTCGTGCTTGCAAAGTGAACACTTTCCTGCCTGAAGTAGCATGCCAGCCCAGGACATGTTTTTACATAATATGAGGCACACTATGGTTTGAATAGGAAGTGTTTTCCCNAAAGGCTCACCTTTTATAAGTACNTTTTATAAGAGACTGAATCCTAAGGGATTTGACTACATGATGATTNGCTTTAATTGTCAAATTGTTACAACCTAGAATTAACTGGAAAGAGAGTCTCAGTGAGGAATTGTCTACATTTGGTTGGCCTATAGGTGTATCTATGGAGGTTTGTCTTAATTAAGTGAATTGTTGTCAAGATCCAGCCCACAGTTGGTGGCACCATTCCCTAGGCAGGAGGTTCTGAACTGTATGAAAGTGGAGCAGTTGAGCTGAGCTTGAGTTGAGAAAATGAGTATGACCACAGGTCATTCTCTCTCTGCCTTGACTGCGGATGTGATGTGGCTATTTTAAGTCCCTACCACCTTGACTTCCTTTCAATAATGGACTAAAACCTGAAATTATAAGCTAAAATCAGCCCTTTCTCCCCAAGATGCTTTTTTGTTGGAGTATTTTATCATGCCAACAGAAATGACATCAGAACAGACTTTACCAAGGAATTGATGAAGTTGTAATTTAATGTCACTATTGAGAGATGGTAGAGACTTAGGAAACAGAACCTGGGTTAAAGGAAGTGGGTCACTGTGAGCATGCCTTTAAAGAGAATATCTGTTCTTCCTTCCCCTCACTTTCTCTGCTTCTTGAATATCTCACAAGATGAGCAGTCTCCTCTATCAAATGTCTTCACTGCCATGACATTCAGCCTCATCTCAGGCTCAAAGCAATGGATCCTTTTAAACTTGAATTGAAATCACTCTGAAACTAGGAGTCAAAACAAACCCTTCCCCTCTGCTCCTATATTTTGTCACAGCAAGGAAAAAATGATTTGTAACAGAGAAGTAGAATGATTAAATTTATTTTTCTGGAAGCCTCATGTGTGTGTGTGTGTGTGTGTGTGTGTGTGTGTGTGTGTGTGTGTGTGTGTGTGTGTGTGTGTGTGTGTGTGTAGATCAAGAAAGACAAAATCAATAGACAAGTATAGAAAGAACAGCAGGGAGCTGTCTAGGTGAAATGTGATGACTTCCTAGAATTATGTATCAGCCATGGAACAAACTATGAATGAATTTGAGAAAGTTTAGAAGGTCCAGTTGGCATAATGATATAGATGACATGAGAAAGGGAGGAATATTCTATGGCAATGTGGTCACTCAAGTCTGTGGTTTATATGTTATGGTAGTGACATATTTATTGAGACAGGAAGCCCAAGAAGATGAGAGGTTAAGATCTTAAGTTTGATCTGACTTGAGGCATATGGTAGATACTATCTGTGACTCACTCACAGACATCCCCTTTGACCAACTATTGAAGTTGCCTGCAGACTGTCTATATGCAAAGTCTCTTCCACATCTCTCTGACTAATGTCATTCTTAGGACTCTGAGTGAATATGGCTTTAGATATGCAACTGAAGGACAGTAACCCCAAGATTGACAATCAATATGTATCCTAGTTTTCTTGTGTCTCCCTCATTCTGAGACATGTTCCACCNAGTCTCTAAGAATGTCTCCCTGAGCCCCATTTGCTCAGTAACCTGACATTAACTCTCTCTATGCTGGCTTTCCTTTCTCATCCCTTAGAATGCTTCCTCCTGTAAACTGTTTGCACTTGGATTGTAATATTGAAGACTAAGACAAAAGTGCTTATGAAACCATTAAATGAAGGTTTCTCAACAATATAGAACCTAAGATTCAGAAACAGAGATTTGGGCTGGAAGAATGGATGTGGAACTCATCAATACATGGCTTTCTCCTTGGGGCTGTGTCTGTAAATTGTATTTCAAAAGTGTGTAGAGAAGGAAGAAAAGGGTTAAAATAGTGGTTCTCAACTTTCCTAATGCTGCAATCCTTTAACACAATTCCTCATACTGTGTCCCCAACCATAAAATTATTTTGTTGCTACTTCATAACTGTAGTTTTGTCATTATGAATTATAATGTAAATGTCTGATATGCAGTATATCTGATATCNGACTCATGTGGGGGTCAAAACCCACAAGTTGAGAACCTCTGGGTTAAGACGATAGATCAATAAATAAGAGTGCTTAGGAGTATGAGTGCTTGTTGAGAAAATATAAGGAATCAAATTAAAATCCCAATACCCATATAAAAAGCTGAGCTTGACACACATCTGTATGTACACACCTGTGACCTGTGACCCCAACAGTGTGAGGGATGGAGATTGGAGGGTTGCTAGAACTTGCTGGCAAGTTGTCCTCTAGTCTCCACACTCATACTATGTCATATGTACATACCCAAACCCCCCCCACACACACACACTGAATAAATGAATGCAATTTATTAAATTGAAAGAAAAATCAGTGCAAAGGCTTAACTCCATTCACAAAACTTCCCTGACATCTGAACTAAATACCCAGGATCNCTTCCCTGAAGACTAACATCTTTTTTGTTGCTTTTGCTATGAAGAAAATACTGCCCCATGGCTAAAACCCATAGGCTATGGGTCAATTCGAGCAACAAAGCCTAGTGTGGTCAATTAGTTATAGGGCTGTGAGCAACTGTCTGAACCCTTCACTTCTCTGTATTCACGGCTTCTGTGTTGGTGTGCTGAGGATCGGGCCTGGGCCTTGGGGGCTTTGCACATGCTAGGTACACACTCTATCACTGAACAACAAACAGCCTTCTTCATTCCTCTGTGAATTGAGATAGTGATTGTTACATGATGTGACTGTACTAATGTGTAATGTCGTCCATTCCAAAGCCCATGCAAAGCCACCAAGCAGCAACCAGACTGTCCAACCTTGAAGACGGCTCTCCTGCCTTGCCCCTGAGCACTCAGTGTTCACACTGACAATTACAGATATCCTCATGGATTTTTTCTTCCTTACATTTTCCTCCTTTATTTACTCCCCATTTCTCCTCTCCCTCCNTGCCTCCTTCATCCCTCCTTTCCCTTCCCTTCTTTGTTCTTTCTTTACTCCCTCCTTTTACTCCTTCCCCCTTCTACCCTTTCTTCCTTCTTTCTTCTTTTCCCTCCCTTCATTTATCCTTCCTCCCTCCTTCCTTCCTTCTTTCAGATGGGATCTCACATAGACTGGGTTGGTCTCAAACTCTGTAGCCTTGAACTCATGATCCTCTTGCCATTCCCAGGCCANTATTTTTTAAGTCAGCTCATTAGAAAACCTTAATCCCATCAGAAAACTATCTCCCTCTTTCTGTGAAACACATGGGTTCTGATAACTTATGAATGTCCCTCAATAGCTCTATTTTTTGTTTGTTTGTTTTGCTTTGTTCTTGAGGTATTGGGGATTGAACTTAGGGCCTTACACATACTAGGCAAGTGCTCTGCCACTAAGACACACCCCAGTCCCTACAGCTCCATGTTGAATTGTGTTATTCCTGTGCTGTGTCAAACTCTTCGAAGACAAACAGTGCTGACTTTTGTGATGGTCTTCTACGTAATGCATAAGCTACATCTGGCCTGAGAGCAGTAGAAAATACTTTTTTAATTCATAATTTATATAAGAAATCCCAAACTCTAACTTTCAAACCAAATAGTAAGTATATTNTATGGTAAGACAAATAAATATTCATAGGACTTTTCCTACAGTCTTCCTAAAAATGACAAGANCATAGTTAAACACNAGTGGAAGCCACAGCTGNCTGAAGGCTCCAGGACACAGATCTTTACAGATGTTTCTTCTTCAGATAAACCTAGCTCTGGGGGGTCTTTCCTGGTGCTGTGCCTATAAAGCTTTAATAAGCTGTCATCCACTCTGATTGGCAAGGAAAGCAGTGGGTAAGGCTGCTTTGNTGCACAAACATTGAGACCCCAAGTTCAAATCCCAGACACCAATATAAACAGCCAGGCATGGCCAAATGCATCTGTAACCCCAGCCCCAGAGCTGTGGAGGCTCAAAACAGGAGGATAGATGGGGCTTACTGGCTCTATTTTCAGTGAGAGACCCTGTCTCAAGAGAATAAGGTAGAGGGTTATGAGGGTTAGTTTTAATTATCAAATTGGCACAATGTGGAATCATCAGGAAAGGGAGACTTAATGAAGGATTCTCTAGATTAGTTTGGCTTTGTGGGCATGTCTGTGGGGGATTGTCTTGATTAGTGGGAAGACCCACCTACCGTGGGTGGCTCCATTTCCTAGGCAGAGAATATTTTATCACAATAACAGGAAACAAACTAGGATAATGGTGATAGAGAGGGATACCCAAAGTCTTCCTCTGGCCTCCGAACAGGCATACCTCCCCTACACACACACACACACACACACACACACACACAGAGTAAAACTATAAAATAAATAAAGAGAACACTAGATGCAGTACCTCACCAAGCATCGATGAAGAAAGGTGGGACCTTACAAGCAAGGCCATCTGAAGGCTGCTGAGAGGACTGTCAGCTACCACTAGCCTGAAATACACTTCTGAAGTCAGCATCTCTAAGCTTAACTATCAGATAAGTCATTAACATATCTATTGGGATCAGTTTTCCAGATTGATTGATCCATCGCCCAAGAACTAAAGAGCATAGACAACGATAAGACAGCAAGTGGGGTTCCCCAAAGCTGGAACAAAGCATCAGGGGACATTTTTCTAGCATTAGGCATGTCTACCCTTTTGAGGTTGTGGAATGATGTCATCTGCAAATTTTACACTTTAGATAATCCAGTTACACACACACACACACACACACACACACACACACACACACACGTTGAATGTGTGGGGACACATTCATAGCTATCCAAGGCGTGTGGCACACAGACTAGACATATCTGGCCCCTTCTGTTTTTTTTCCTTTTCAAATAAAGTAACATGGCACAAATGACCTATTGAGTGAAAATAGCTTTCATTTCCTGTACAGGTGTGTGAATCATTAACCAGGATCTAGGTGCATTAGATGGTTCTTGTTGGCCAAAACCAACTTGGAGAGGAAAGGGTCTATCTTTAGATGGTTTACAGGTTAAAACCCATCCTTGAGGGAAGCCAATGCAGGAGTTCAATGCAGGAGTTTAAAGCAGAACCTGTAGAGGAGCACTGCTTCCTGGCTTGCTCCCTGGCTCACACTCCACTATCCTTCCTATGCATCCCAAGCCCACTTGCCTAGGAGAGGTACTGCCCACAGTGGGCTGGGCCCTCCTACATCAATTAGCAATCAAGAAAATGCCCACACAGATACTCCCATGAGCCAATCCAATGGCAGCAACTCCTCAGAGGAGGTTTCCTCTTCGCAGGTGTGTCAAGCTGACAACGAGGACAGATGAGCTCCTGTTAATACAGTCATCACAGAAGCTTCTGGAACCAGAGAGTTCATTACTGCCTTAGGGTTACTATTGCTGTGATGAAACACCAAAGCAATTGGGAAAGAAAGGGTTTGTTCAGCTTACACTTCCACATCACTGTTCATCATCAAAGGAAGTCAGGACAGGAACTCACACAGGGCAGGATCCTGGAGGCAGGAGCTGATGCAGAGGCCATAGAGGGGTGCTGCTTACTGACTTGCTCCCCATGGCTTGCTCAGCCTGTTTTCTTATAGAACCCAGGACCACCAGNCCAAGGGTAGCCCCACCCACCATGNGCTGGGCCCTCCCCCATTAATCACTAATTAAGAAAATGCCTTACAGCTGGATATTATGAAGGCATTTTTCTCAGTTGAGGTTTGCTCCTTTCAGATGACTCTAGCTTGTGTCANGTTGATATAAAACTAGTCAGCACAGCTACTAGTGTAAGGTCTCACTGCTAANACATTTTTTTCCTGCCAGGATTTGTTACAGCAGGGTTTATTTATTTGGTGTGCACATATGTGGAGGTCAGAGGACAGCCTGCAAGAGTCAGCTTTCTCCTTCTATTTATGGGTTCTGAGGATCTAACACAGGCAATCAGGCTTGGCTGCNGTCACCTTTGCCCACTGAGGCTTCTGGCTGGCCCCAAGCTATATTCAAATGCCATACTTGTGACTCCAGAGCCCTTCCCTCCCAGCAGGAATATTTCCCAACAGTCTTCTTCTGTTTTGAGATAAGGTCACTCTGCAACTCTGGCTAGCCTTCACTCAAGTGTGTAGATTAGGCTGGCCTCGAACTTGTAACAGTTGTCCTGANTCCAATTCCCACTGAGACTATGTACACCATCCGCCTTTTCCACCAGATGGCTTGTTCCCCACAGGAGCAGGGTTCAGCTGACCAGCCCACCTGACTCCATGGCAAATGGCTTTTTTTCTAGGGTTATTTGAGATAGTCTAGACAAGTGCACAATCACCATCTTTATCATCCTCCTCCTCAGACTATTCAGTAATGCCATTGAGGGAAATAAATGGATGAGAGGTAATAGGTTTGCTTCTTTCCAAGTCTCAGGGATACAGTTAACTTCTGATTCTCTAGACACGATGTAGAGAGAACGTAAGTTTTGGAGTCAAGTCAGTTTAAACAGCAACTCGTGTAACCCAGACTGATCNTCCTGCCTCCATTTCCNAAATGCAAGGATTACAGGTGTGCACCACCACTCCAGTGGCTGAGGATGGAGCCCACAGCTTTCTGCATGCTCGNCTGCATCCTATCTTACCTCCNGGTCTAAGCTATTTATATAATGTCATCATAGGCACAAAGATGTCATGTTGTTCCATACCTGTCTGCAAGGAGGCCTGTTGGACCTGATTTTCCTCTCCACCTTGGAGAGACATGCAGTTGTCACACCACCATGGGGAAGCAGCTCAGACCNGAATTGCTTTTCTGGATCCGAGGCTGCTGTACTGCTGTAGGATCACAGGTCCCCACCTGTGCTGCATCAGCCTCATGCCAACACATAAGCTGTGCTGTGAAAATAACTCTGAAAGGGTTTCACTGGGTGTGTCAGGGCCATGAGCTGGCGTCTAGCTGGCTTGTGCTTTCTGTCACATGGGAGACACAGACTGTAGACACAGTACTCCTGCAAGGATGAGGCTAGAGTTAGCTTCTTTCTCTCCTCCTTCCCCCTCTCTCTTCTTTTTTCTTTCTTTCTTTGCCTTCCTTCTTTCCTTCGCCTTCCTGCTCTTCCTCTGTTTTGAGACAAAGCCTTAGTACATAGCTCATGCTGGCCTTGAACTCGAGGTAATCTTCCTGCATCAACCTCTGAGCACTGAGATTATAGGCAGGCTCCACTGCACCCAGGAGTTGTTCCTTGTTCTTTTGGAAGAAGTGTATAGAGGGTATGGGCTTACTGAACTCATATATGCAATCTTCTGTATCACCAATCTTAACTTCTTGAGAATTACTTTTCTAATTAAGATACAATTAATATATGTCAGGATTTGAATAGGGTTTATTTCCTCTCAAGAGAAACTTGAAATTCAGTCCCCACTGTGAGATATTNGGAGGTGGAACCCTTTAAGAGAGGATGAAGAACAAAGCACTCAGATAGTTTTGATCCTCTTCCTCTCTCCTGCCTCCTCCTGGTTTTCTTTTCCAGCTANGAAAGTTATATGTGGGGCTGTAGAGATGGCTGTTGGAATTGAAATTTGAACACAAACCTGAATCCAAACTCTTTCTTTGTAATGACTCTCAAAGATTTCTTGCCATATTTACATACCAAAGTTAGATAATAATCTACATTCCATAAAGTAGAACATGAATATGTTGGCCTATCTGTGCAGTGATGAGTGGTGTGTGGGTTATCTTGAGAGAGGGTTTGCTGGGTTTCACATATGCCCTCTGTCCTTGGTCACAAGCTGCCCTGACCTACCCGAGACTCCACCCCCAAGAGGGTCATCACCAGACACAGCCACTCCGTGTTTTCTCCATCANTGACTCAGTTTTTGGCATGGTTTCATTAGCAACAGAAGAGACTAAGTCAAATTTAAGAGGATCACATCCCCAAGTTCTATCAAAGTGTGGTGGTTTGAAAGAAAATAGCTCCCAAAGGGAGTGGCACTATTAGGAGGTGTGGACTTGTTGGAGTAGGTGTGGCCTGCTTGGAGGAAGTGTGTCACTGTGGAGGCAGGTTTTGAGGTCTCATATATGCTCAAGATATGTNCAATGTCTCAGTTTACTTCCTATTGCCTGCAAGTCAAGATGTGGGACACTTGGCTACTTCTCCAGCACCATGTCTGCCTGCATGCCACCAGGTCACACTATGATAATAATGGACTGAACCTCTGAAAATGTAAGCCACCCCAATTAAATGTTTTTCCTCTATAAGAGTTGCTGTGGTTGTGGTGTCTCCTCACAGCAATAGAAACTCAAACTATGACACAAAGGAAGAAATTAATTTTGACATTGCCCTCACTCCACAGAAAGGTAACTGTTGGGCTAGTGAGATGATTGAGAAGGTAAAGGCCCTTACCACCAAGNCTGATACTCTGAGTTCAAGCCTCGGGCCCCACATGGTGGAAGGAGAAAACGGNCTCCCACAATCTGACCTCAATGTAAGTGCCTTGGCATATGCCCTGCCTCCATACAAATAATTAAATATAACAAAAAATTATAAAAGGCAACTTTTAAGACATGCATGGTGGCAGATCTCTAATCCCCACAGTTGGGAGGCCGAGGCAGGAGGATCACAAGTTTNAGGCCANCCTTGGCTACATTGGGAGACACTGACTCTGGAAAAGATAACCTTTAAGATGGAAGCAGATTTCTAAACATATCACATTTGTCTGATTTTCTCCAATTTCCTGCCCATGGTTTTGCCTTTGGAAGAAAAATTCACATTATATCTATATTTGGGGAATTGTTCAGCAAGTTCCCACTCCATCTGCTTGCACTCATGTCATGAACAAATGTTCACTTTTTCCTACTGATTTTGGATCGTCTCTCTAACCATTGCATTGTCTTCCATTTTAATTATTTTTCAGATAGGTAATACCTTCCTGGTATACAAAACGCACATGCATATATAAATCCATACACACACATATACACATGCATACTTATATACACATATACACATACCTCACATACATAAACATATACATACATTTATACATACCCCACACAGGCATGCATGCATTCATGAGCATACTACACACATCACATCTACATATACACACCAAACNTACTCGCTATACATGCACACACATAAGCACATACACACTCCAATCACAAAAGTGTACCAAGGAAAAGCCCTGTCTCCCAGAAACTTAGTCTCTTCTCTAAAGCCACAGTTTTCTCAAAATTCTTCAGAGCTAACCTATATTTGCAAAAACATATACACACCACCACATAGTGCTGTACATATACAAACTCATCTAGAAGTATATAAATATATATGTACCTATAAAAGAAAAATAGAGCATTTAAAATAAATGCACATATAAGCACACTCATGCATTGTTTTTTTCTGTGTACATGCATGTGTGTTTATGTGTGTGCACNTATGCAGGTACATGTGCACATGTATGTGGGGGAGGCCATATATTGACACTGGGTGTTTTCCTCATTGCTGTCTATTTTTTCAAGACAGGGTCTCTCACTGAAGTGGGCCTTTCTATTTAGTTAGGCTGTCTGGCCAGTGAGCCCCAGGCATTCTCCTGTCTCCACCTCTCCAGTGCCATGCCTGGCTTTATTTTACATGGGCACTGGCAATTGAACTTAGGTCTTCATGCTTGTGAACTAAGCCTTTACCAACTGAGCCATCTTCCCAGGGTTGGGGAGATTTCTCTGAAAAAATATGCAAAATTATAAATAAAAGTTGGATCTACAGTTTTGGAAAAAAATCTGTCTGAATAAGAGGTGAAATATAATCCTCATTAGTTTTCTGGTAAACCCCCTGGTCTCAGTGTCCTCGGGCCTAAAGAAAGCCAGAGGAGGGAGTCCTCCTGAGCTATGAACATCGCAGTGTGAACTGGGACTTAGGAGAGACTGGGACTCTGAAGTAGATCTGGTCCAGATATCCTACTGCAAAGCCTGGTGTAGGAGTCTCGAGGATGAACAGAACCTGACTGAGCCCCATCGACACACTCACCAAGGCTCGCTTGGTGGCCTAGGGAATTCAGAAGTGGTGCCTTTGTTAAATACAGGGACAGAAGGGACAGTGGGACGGTCTTTAAAATCTTTAACATTTAATTTTTTTTATTTGTATGAGTCTTTTACCTACATGTGTGTCTATTCACCATGTGCATGCATGCCTTGTGTCCAGGAAGGCCAGAGAAGGGCCCCAGATGTCCTGGAACTGGCTTTACATTATAAGCTGCCATGTGAGTGTTAGGAACTGAACTTGGGTCCCCTGCAAGATCAGTGCATTCTCTTAACTACTGAGCTGTCTTTCCAGCCACTAAAATTTTTTATTGTATCTGTTTATTTGCTTATTTATTCATTCATGTATGGGGGCACATGTAGAAGTCAAAGGACAATTTGCAGGAGACAATTATCTTCTCCCATTAAATGGTTNCCAGGGATCAAAGTCAGGTCAATCTTGGCAGCAAGCACTTTTACCTGTAGAGTCATCTCACCATCCCCACTGGGGCTCATTTTTTTCTCTTTTTTTGGTTTTTTCGAGACAGGGTTTCTCTGTGTAGCTTTGGCGCCTTTCCTGGACCTTACTCGGTAGCCCAGGCTGGCCTCCAACTGCTGGCCTCGAACTCACAGCGATCCGCCTGCCTCTGCCTCCCGAGTGCTGGGATTAAAGTCGTGTGCCACCATCGCCCCGCGGGGCTCATTTTTTTTTAAAAACTCAGTCTCAAAACATTACACCAAGAAAGGAGGTACCAGACTGTCCCAGCTACCTTTTACTCTACTTGACACAGCCTAGAATCATCTGGCATTTCAATGAAAAGATTATTAGAATCATATTGGCCTGTGGGCATGTCTGTCTCAGATTGTCATGACTGTTAGTTGATGTAGGATGGCCTATACCAATGTGGGCAGCACCATTCCCTAGGCAGGTGGTCCTAGGCCATATAAAAGAGCTAGCCAAGCATGGGCGCAGCCCACTGGGAGCAGTGCCATCATCCCTGGGCAGGTGGACTTCAGCTATATAAGAAAGAGAGCTGAACTTGAGCCTGGGAGCAAGGCAGTAAACAGCGCCTTCATGGTCTCTGCTTCAGTTTCCATTTTGCATTCCTGACCTGACTTTCTGAGATGATGAACTATAACCTGTAATCTGAAAAGCCCTGTTCCTCAAGATGTTTTCAGTCATGGTATTTATCACAGCACCAGAGAGCAAACCAGAACAGCAGGTAACCTTCACAGCAGATTTTAACAGATCTGGAATTCTTGCCTCTCAGCTGCCTCAAGACTCCAGGACACAGCTAAGGGAACTGTGGCATTCAGGTTATCAGCTTGCACCTCCGATGCTTCACAAATGCTTTTTATTTCCTTCTGACCNCTGCTTTTCCTATGCATGAAGGACCAGGTTCATTCATTGGAAGTGAATTTTTCGACCAGTGATAGGTACAGCCAACCCAGGTGTCACCTTTGTCACCAAGAGAGGGAAAGGTGACTGTGCCACCTGGGTGATGTGAGAATTCAGAATCTATGACAGGCCTGAGGCTGAGCCTCAGTGGCTCAAGTCCTGAAAACAGTAACATTGGCCTGAGAGGATGAGGTATATGTTGCCAGACACAGCAGTTCCAGTGGTCTTCCCCAACTATCTACTAGGAATGTCTTTGCCTGCCTTTCTTCCTTCTTCCTTTTGTATTTTTAATGTATGTATACACAATGTATCTTGATCACACTCATTTGACAGTGCTCCCCCTAAATCCTCCTAGATCCATTTCCCATCCCATTCCCAACATTGTATCCCTTTTTTTAAAACAACCCCAGCCCCATACCGGAGTTCAGTTTGTGCTGCCCNCATGCTCATTGATGGAGGGCCACGCACAGGAGTATGGACAACCTACCATGGGCCATGTCCTTGTAGAAAACTAACTCTCCTGCCCCNAGAAGCCATCAGCTATCAATAGCTCCTCAGATAGGGGTGGGGCCACTCCTCCTTCCAGCTTTGACTGGTTTGATGTTGTAAAGGTTTTAGCAGGCAACCTCAGCCCCTTGTGTGAGCAATCTCGCCACATCCTGAAGACACTGTTTCACTCTGGTCCTCCCTGACCTCTGGCTCTTCCTATCTTTCCTCTCCCTCTTCACTGGTGGTCCCTGAGCCTTAGTGGTAGGAGATGTGGTAGAGCTGTCCCATTCACAGCTGCACACTCCATGGACCTTTATTCCCTGCCCTTTCACTGGTCATGAGTTTCTGTGCTAACCACCATCCACTGCACAAAGAAAGTCCTCCGATGAGGTGTGAGAACTGTGCTAATCTATGGGTGCAGGGACACAAATTTAGACCTTCCCAGCTGGCAAGGATTCTTGGCNGGATTTATAGTACCACTGCATCTTTTATAATAAAATGACATATATTCTTTGTTCTGGTTTAAAACAGTATGTNTAATCNTACAGTNTTAACATAAGTTCTACTTGACAAAGCTGTTGCCACCCTGAATTGTGNGCATCATGGCTACTCAGAATAGCTCTGATTGTTTTTTCTGTCTTTCCCCAGCAAGCTACAAATGGATAAAGGTGTTCCAGTGGTGTGTGGAGCTCGGCCACGAGGAGTGGTTCAGAATTGTTCCTGTCATTCATGTCAGCTCAAGACCATGCACACTCAGCTAGAACGAAGCCACTTTTGTCCTAACCCATATGTATATCCCCCCTTTTGCCTCAAATTGTGGGGATTCAACTGGTCTTCTTGATACNGAGGAACACTCTTCCATCAGTAAGTCCTCTTATAAATTGTACTCCATGAAAGATAGACAGACAGACAGGAAAGTAGCCAAAAAGCCTGAATCAAACCTGTACAAGACTTGCATGAGATTTGCCCTGTCAACATCTGGCCATGTAAGAGGGAGGGGCTCACAAAGACCCACCTTCCCTGCAGCTCTGTAGGCAGCTGATGGTTGCTGGGAGATGGAGAGACATTTACTTTAGTGGTAGATCCTCTGGTAAGTCACCCTGCTATAATAAAAACNCTACTACAACTTTCTGGGTCGTAAAAAGAGAAAGAAAAAAAAGGAAGGACTAGCCTGGAAAGAGAAAGGAGATCAGTGCGTGGAAGATAAGATACGATAATGAAAGTGAATGTGATCAAAATATATTGTATATAAATATGAAATGCACTATGTAATATAATATGAAAAGAGTGTTTACTGCTCTGTCAGATGACCAGAGTGTGGATTTTAGAGCAATATCAGACAGCTCACAAATGTCTGGAGTTCCAGCTTCAGAAGATCTGACACTCGCTTCTGGCCTCCACAGGTACCTGCACACACACACACACACACACACACACACACACACACACACACACACACATACTCGTGCCTGCTCACGTACTAACGTTCTTGTTGACTGGAAAGTATTTGACCTCTCATACAGGTTTGCTGACTGCCTTCATGGGCTTAGTTACAGTTTAACTATCAAACCCTCTGGCCTCCTGCTGCTGCTCCAGGTCAGGAGCCAAGAGAATTAGTCAGGTCAGAAATAGAAGGAAGCCGATGGATTGGGAGAGTGTTANGGAGCTAAGCAGCTGGAAGGGCTGTTAGAGGACGAAGTCTTACCATCATTCAGGAGGTATTTACTGCATGCCGGTTCCTCCTGTTGGACCGCACACCTGGTCCTCCTCAGGCTCTGTGATAAGAGCAAAGGCCACTGCTGTGAAGGAAACAGCCACCACCTGGAGGGGCTGAGCGTTTGGTGGGTGTTTGAGAAAGAAAGCGATGGTNTAGGCATAAACTAGGAACAACGGACTNTAGTGAGCACAGGGAGGCATGGTAAAGTTAGTTTTGGCCACATTAACTTTGGAATGCTAAAGTGTAATATGGAAAACCTAGAAAGGGAGGTCAAGAGAGAAGGCAAAGCCAGAGAGTGTTATCTACCAGCATAAAGCTGAGGAGGTTCACAGGCTTATCTCTAAGGGCAGCAGAGAAGGGCCTGGTGAAGCTGTACATCCATAGCTATTTATCTGTGTATGTATGTAAAATATATATATATATCATACATATATACTATATGTTATATCTATATCTGTCTTTGCATATGTGTATGTGTATATATCTATATATGTATATATACTCATAGATATAGATACGTAATGATATATAATATGTATCAGAAACTATATAATGCAAAATATCTAAATCAGAGGCTAAAAAAATTCAGAGTTCGGTTCTGTCTTACAAATTTCTCAGTAAGAAGGGCTGGTGAGATGGCTCTGTGGGTAAAGGTGCTGTTGCCGTGCCTGAGTTTGATCCTAAGAACCCACGTGATAAAAGGAGAGAACCAGCTCCTTCAGGTGTCCACTGACTTCCTCACTTATGCCATGACGTGTATACACACACACACACACTTCATCATTATCATTATCATCATAAGAATAATAAATTGAATCAAATTATAATTCTCTGTAAGGAATATTCCACCCAAATTGTTGATATGTAGCTTGTATTGTTCCTTATTTCTCAATATTGATGCTTGAAATTTTAGATAAAATTTCTAAATGTATGAGGTTACATTAGTAACAGTACACACATATATATATAGTGTGTGTGCATGCACACACATACACAAAGGAGTGTACATATGTACGTATGTCTGTAGGATTTTGTTTGTTCATTGTGTTATCCACACAGCGGAGATGAATCTCTTTTANTGACACAGCTATTCTGCCTCTCTGGAGTCAATGTTTGAAAGTGGTTGAAGGGGTGATGGAGAGATGGNTAAGCAGTTAAAAGCATTTGCTGCTCTTACTGAGGACTTGGAATCAGATCCTTGGAACCCACATACAGCCAGATGTGGTAGCCCATGTCTGTAATCCCAGCACTTCTACAGGAAGACAGGAAGTGAAGACAGGAGAGCCCCTGGAAGCTCAAGGACCAGCTAGCCCAGTGTACACAGCAGCCAGCTACAGAGTGGAAGTTGAGGACAGATATCTTTGACCTCTACCACNTGTACCATAACACACATGTGCCTTGAACTCACTCACATACATGAACACACACACAAAGATTAAAGAAAAAAGGATGGCATTTCTATAGAGTTATTGTGACCATTAAAATAGTTAATAACTTATAAATTATGTAGGACAGTATCTCAATAATCATTCAAAAAATTCTGTTATCATGACCAGTTAGGAATTAGTTAAAGAGGGCATGCTGGGGTTTGAGGTGAGAAACCAGCCTTCCTGTTGAGTCTCATTATGCATGAATTGTTTTGTAAGTTATCTTAAGTCCAGGAGGTCACAGGAATCTTTCTAGCTTTAACAGAGGATATCTTTCTCCTCCTCACCATCCTTCTCTGCTTCCTCTTCTTTGTGGTTGTTGCTGTTGTCAGTATCTTGGCTAACCTAGAATTCATTGTGTAGCCATGCTGTCTTTGAAATGGAAATATCCAGTCTCAGGTTCCCAAGTGCTCAGATTTATAAGGATGAGTTTCTACATCTGGATTTTTTTTCCCTTTAAATCATATATTCTATTGTGGACAGGGATATAACTTGGTTGATAAGTACTTGAGGCTCTGTGTTCAATATCTTTGTTCAGATACGCTATGTATCTGAGTTAGGGTTACTATGGCTGTAATGAAATACCATGACCAAAAGCAACTTGAGAANGAACGAGTTTATTTGGCTTACATACACNTTGAGGGAAGCCAAGGCAGGAACTCAGACTGGGCAGGAACCCGAACACAATGACTGATACAGAAGCCATGGAGGAATGCTGCTTACCGGCTTGCTCCTCGTGGTTTGCTCAGCCTGCTTTCTTATGGAACTCAGGACCACTAGGCCAGGGATGGCACCCCACAATGGGCTGGGCCCTCCTCCCTGAATAATTAATTAAGAAAATATCTTGCAGGCCTGCTGACAGTCCAGCCTAATGGAGACATTTTGTCAACTGAGGTTCCTTCCACTCAGATGATTACCTTGTGTGAAGTTGTCATAAAACTAGCCAGCACACCAGGCATTGTTACACACACATGTAATCCTAGCACTCAGGAGGTAGAGGCAGGAGAATCGGAAGTTCAAAGTCATCCTTAGTGGCATGGCAAGGTCGAGGCCAGCCTGGGCTACATTTGAGATCCTGTCTCAAAAGGAAGAGAATGCATTTAAGGTGCAGAGCACAGTATGTGAGCACACATAGTCAAAGTTTATTTGCTAGGAAGCAAGTGAACACACGCATCATCTACAGCTACCTTTGGTTTGTTTTTGTGTCAAGAGCTGCCGAGTCTACTCACACAGCTTCCAGAGAGAGCTCATATTCCTGAATCAGTACATTCACTCTCTGGACCTGTTCATCCTACACACCTCCTTCTGTAGGTCCACTGACCTACATTTCTCTCTCCCTCCTTATTAATGCAGGGAGATAGATNGCAGATTCAGATGGAGCACAAGGAGACCCTTCAGAAGGAGGTGGAAACGTTGACAACACANACCTCCCTGATTAGTTTTCCCTGGCAGCATTACAGTGTACTGTTGTTAGGGTTCATTTTGGCTGTAGAAGTNGGGCTTTCCCCCAAGAAAACAGCAAGAGAATGGAACTCTGGGAAAACACGGCTGCTTTACAGAGTAACATTGATTTACAGAATGATCAGCACCTATCTGAGATGTGATTTATCATCTAATTAATAAACAGACTGCTAAGCAATGGGTTTTCCGAAGCCTGTACTCTGTTTTTGGTGCAATGGTGGAAAGTAATTAACTTGACAACGATTTGTGAGCACCTGGTTTCCAACTTTGAGCTGCTGTGTTGAATTAAAACTGCAATCAGCNAGTTCTGTGTTGTCCCTTGTCTTGGTGGATCTGAGTGTGAGATTATGTATGACTAACCCTCTCCCACAAGTCTGTACAGGCTCAAGAATTTTCTTATTAAGGCTGGTATGCAATCTGTGTTTTAGCAAGAGCACATGGGTGCTTGCAAGGAATCTTCCCAGATGTTAATCCTGACTTATGATTATGTGTCCCTCTTGATGGGTCAGTATTGAGTTGCCTCTCTCCCTCTCTTGGTGTGTGCATGTGTGCGTGTGTGTGTGTGTGTGTGTGTGTGTGTTTAGAAGGTTGTGAGTTTTTAAACATTTATTTATTTGTGTGAATGTGTGAGCATCTGTGGGTGGGTGCATGCATTTGTGTGCATGCATTTGTGTGCATGCATTTGTGTGCAGTGTGATCAGAGCCCAGAGGAGAGCATCAGGTATCCTTTTCTGTTCCTCCCTGCTCATTCCTCTGAGGTGGAATCTCTCCCTGAACCTGGGTTTACATTGTCTCCGCTGGGCTGGAAGCCAGCCAGCTCCAGTGAGGCTCCTGTCTCTGCCCCTAGGAGCTGGGGTTATAGGCAGATACTGAATATCTGGTTTGTTATGTGGCAGCTGGGATCTGGACTCCAATCTCTGATTGCATAGCAAGCACCCTTCACCACTGAGCAATCTCTCCAGCTCTCGAAGGTGTTATTTTAAGACCATTGTAAGTGTAGCCATCTGTCAGCTTTAGATATATCACAAATAAATTATAAGTTAGATTGAATTATGAAACCATTAATACACTTCTTGTAAATAGAAAATGAAAAGAAAGAGCTGTATAAAAATAGGGGATGTGATAGGCACTTCCATCGTCTTGCTTTCCAGAAACTCCACGTAAACTATTCAATGGAGGGATATTTTAGGGATTAAATGTCATAAATATAGAGAGCTATCTGGAAGCTGGAAAACATGATTGCATGAAAGCGGAATAAGCAGCTCTGAGAGGACAGAATGCCACCAGGCTGCAGAGAAATCTAAGAACTGACNTGATTTATAGAATGACCGAAGGCCTAGCAACTAATAGTTGAAGTGCAGGGAAAGTGGNCGTGGACTATAGCAGAAGGGTGTGAAAGACTTCCAATGGGAGTTCAAGGGACANTTAGACAGAATACTGGGGGTAAGGAAGTTATTGGAAAAATGATTAGCACGATGGAACAGACAGATGGCAAGCGACAGCATGGCATGGACGCTGAGAAGAGTTTGGCCTCAGCATGAGNGANACTGAAGAGGAAATCAGGGTCCGTGTGCTGAAGCTGGAGTCTCATAGATGTCTGAGGTNGGGGGTATTTCACAGTACAAGCCTGCAGCCAAGCTCTCTAACACCCAGGCCAGCGGCAGGGAAGGGGATGTGCAGGATGTGTGGCCACCAATGTCCCCTTTGATATCAACTTACATCCCCACGTGAGGTCCTGGCACCTAGGAGTCTGTTAGCTACAGATTCAGACAGTGTCTCAGTGCAGGCCTGTTGGGGGCACAGAGGTCCTTGTGTCCACAGATCACTAGGGAGACCAAGAAGGTTAAACACACAGGCCCCTCCTCTCAATGGAGGAGATAAAATACCCATTTTCCTGCCTAAGCCTGGGAGTGGATTTTGTTAATGTTAATTTTAATTAATGTTAATTTTGATGACCTTTTTGCTATCTGTGGAGGCAGACCTCACCCACCTTCTGCTATAGAGGTCACCCAAAGTCCCCAGGATGATTATCCCAGACTCTTCCCCCACTAGACCATTGCCCATCCTTAGGGGAGATGTCACATGTACTTTATGTCCTGCTGACCTCTATGCTATCTTAGTCAGAGACCACATTAGATTCTAGGCCTCTGGGCTACAGAACCCATCCTCATGGTCACATCGTAAAGCAGTTTCTAAGTAGTCACACCTTAAGCTTTACTGTGCACCTGGAATNGGAATNATTGTTACCTGGAAACCTTTTCCCAAACTGTACTGTGTTTTAAATATGCTGACAACGAACCGCCGGCATTAGACTCCCTGAAATCTGATCCAGGTTGACNAAGTCAATCTGCACCGGGTTTTCATTCTAATTGCTCTGCAGATCATTGTCTGCATTGACACCTGTGTGGGGAGGGTCCCCTCAGAGGTGTGTCTATGTTCATGTCTGTGGAAGGAGAAAGGGGCTGCTACCAAGCCCGTGCTGCCTCTGGATTCTAACTCTGTGTCTTTAAGGAGCCTTCTGTAGAAAGNGTCAGATGCCTGGATGTCTTTCCTTATCCTTAGGACACCCAGGGGAGTGCCTTTTTCTTAATTGGCACAACAGTTGTGGTTTATTTTCAGAATTGGGCGAAAGTGATATCTAGACACTAGAAAACCACTGAAATTGAGAGAACTGTAGTAAAAAAAATAGATTAAATTCATTTACNCAGATTCACACCTGAGAGAGGACAGGCTGAGGTTTGGGCCCCTCNGCCTTTCCCATCTGTGGGCTCAGGATACCTTCACTCATGAGGTAAGACACTGAANTATCATACCTCTCTGGGAAACACGGCTTGAATGTGGTGGAAGATTCTGACATTGGCTACATCCCTATTCACCAGCCCGCTCTGGTTCTTCTACTGTTGAGCTAACAGCTGANAGGCCTGGCTCACAAACCGAGTTTCCTGGCTTGGTTCTAGGAAGTCACTCTTTTAATAATGTTTCCCACATGCACGCAATGTCTATGGAGGCCAGAAGAGGGCATCAGATCCCCTGGGACTACAATTACAGATGTCCGTGAGCCACTATGTGGGTGCTGGGAATCCGACCTGGGTCCTTTGGAAGAGCAGCCAGTAATCTTACCTGCTGAGCTAGCCATCTCTCCAGCTACTAGGAAATCACTCTTAAATATTATCAGATGAAAAGCCTACAAGATACTTTCCCAAAGCCTTTATCTTGAAAGGACCAAGCAGATGCCATAACACGCTGNTCAGTCTTCTCTCAGAGATCAGGCCTCAACTTCAGTTTNCTGAGACTTGAGCAAGCAGTTTCTGGGANGNCCATGAACAAAAGANATAGTCCTTGCAGTAGCTCNCTTTCTGCACGTACTCTGAGTGCTCAAGGTTCAGCCAATTGTTTACTCTCTGGGACCCCTCACTAACTTAGAGCTANGTGCATGAGTCAAGGACAGAGCCTGGGCTACTGAGTCAGCCCACACAGTCAGTACGTGCTAGGCCAGCCAGCTTCCATGGCAGCTCAAGGACAAAACCTGGGACTTGTCCAGGCCTGCCCAAAAATAGATAACTGTAACCCACAACTAACCCTAGCCAATTAAAAGTTACTAACATGATTGCCACTCACATAAATCAATCCTGAGTCTGTTCCTATGTAGTATGTAGACTCCAAGCCCCTTGCTTTAAGAACCCTGCTCCATTGCTACTCTGAGTCTCTCCTGCTCTGCTGCTGCGTCAGATGGACGGAGAGTCCTGAGTTAAATCATAATAGTAAAAAGATTCTTTGCTTTTGCATCNGATATAGTCGCTTGGTNGTCTTTGGAGGACTCTGGGTACAACAATCTAAATGATAATAAAGTTTAAAAAAATTTAGGATTTCAGAATCAGCTCAGATGATGAAGTGCTTGCCTTGAAAGCACGAGGATCTGAGTTCGATCCCCAGGGCCTGTGTACAAAGCCAGACTCAGTGGCACATGCCTGTAAGCCCAGTACTGCAAGATGATTGGCAGAGACCAGCAGATCCCTNGAAGCTAGAGGGCTAGCTAGTTAGCCCAGAATGGTAGAACTCCAAGTCAATGAGAGTTCCTATCTCAAACAAAAGTTACAAGGTGCCTGAGGACTGACACATGAGGTTGTCTTCTGANTGCCACCATATACTTTTGTACCCACATCCCCCACACCCACAGAAACACATACACTTTTTAAAATGTTAAATAAATAAAATGGGGCTNGGAATGTGACTAGGTTAGCAGAGTGCTTGGTTGGCATGTATAAAGCTCCAGGTTCCATCCTCAGCATGGCATAAATTAGGGATGGTGGCTCACCCTGTAATCCTAGCACTGGGGAAATGGCAGCAAGTGGATCAGACGTTCAAGGTCATCCTCAGACACATAGTGAGTTGAAGTCAGTCTTGTCCATAAAATCTTGCTTTAAAAAAAATGTAATAACTAACACAAATATGGACTATTATGAAATTGGTACCTCTTTAGAAAAAAAATGGCAAGAGAGGACATAGACTGTAATTTTTTTCACGGAAAAAGGAAGACTGAACTATTTATAGCAGCTGCTTTGGTGATAGGAATGGAGAGCTTGAGTGTCAGGGGTGAGCAAGCAGGAAGGCTACTTGACCTTCCTGACTGTCTCAAGGTCTCCCTGCCGTGAAACTCTACACACAGCTCAGGCATGATTNCATCNCAGGGAAATGTGGACATCCATCACAGTTCCTAAAGGGAGATAATGTAGGTTTTGAGCACATGTGTAGAATTTGTACATTACCTTCCAGAGTGCATGTTCAGAGTGTTATCAGCAAGGGCACACATTCCAGGAAACTGGATCTGGAAGGGTTTGACAGCCTGAAAGGGCTCGTAGANGGGGAGCATATGGTTGTCTTTACTGTTCTGAACTTGTTTGAGTCAACAGTAAAGTCCAGAGACTTCACATAAGGGCTGGAGAGATGACTCAGCACTTAGGAGATCTTGCAGAGGACTATCAAAATTTCCTGGGGGCCTGCNCTGAGGAGATTTCTCCTAGAGTCCTAGGGAGGAGGCTANGCCTGTGTGGGGTAATCTGAGGGGTTCTCTATTAAATCTACGTACATGAAACTCTTGATTTATTCACTTTATTGTTCTGAGTCAGTTCTCTCTCTAAGCAGCTTCTATTCTGCTCTCTCACTTGCTCCTTTCTTGCCTGATTTCTCTCTACATGTATCTGCTGTCTCCTCTAAGTTCTATCTTAATTCTCTCATCTTAGTTCTGCCCCATCTTGGTCTTTTTCATCTCATTCTTACCCATCTTGTTCTTCCCCATCTGGCTCTTCCTCATCTTCCATNTCATTCTTCTAGTTCTCCATCTAGTTCTTCAGTCAAAATCCCCTCTCTGAGGTTTACAGTTATATACCCATGCAATAGCAGTGCTCTAGATAAAGCAAGGTCACCAGGCTTGAATTCTTACAGGGTCATAAAAGCAGAGAAGAGTTTTCCTCAAGCAGTGACCATCAGGCTTTCTTTTACAACCCAAAAGGGGAGTGGTAAAGGAGGAGGTCAACTAAGAGCTAAAATCAGTTAATATATCAGAAAAAAGGAATTTATGTACTCAAACTACATTCCTGGAGGTGGTTAGGTAAATGTTAGGAGTCTATAATGTTAGTATAATACCACTAAGG
The DNA here is from genome assembly GCA_001675575.1 of Neotoma lepida. Taxonomy (NCBI): domain Eukaryota; kingdom Metazoa; phylum Chordata; class Mammalia; order Rodentia; family Cricetidae; genus Neotoma; species Neotoma lepida. The sequence continues at coordinate 279,249 of LZPO01107961.1, read as the reverse complement.
CTGTATAAGAAAGGAGGGTCTGAGCTTAATTTACTTTAATTCAGGAGATCATTTGACCTTGGATACTTGATAGGTATTTCAGATAAAATACACTGTTATGAGTTCTTGGAAGCACACATAGCATACAAGAAAATCATTGCAGGAATTGCTAATATATATATACAAAAGCTAAAATATCACCAAGACTTCTTAAGCCATGGCTTGACCTTTGGAAATGTCCTTNACCTTTCCAAGTAGTAGCTTTTGTGATAGTAACTGAATTCCACTACATTTTCCTTCGGCTTACAGCAAAGGACCCAGTTTGGTTCCCAGCACTCACATTGGGTGGCTCACAATTACTTGTAATTCCAGCTCCAGGGGACCTAATGACGTCTTTTAGCTTCAGTGGGCCCTGACACTCAAATGCCTGTACCCAGACACATAAAAATAATTTAAGACAAAATAAATCATTGAAGGAGAAGGAGGACAGGAGAGGAGAGGAAAGAAAATCAGAGACTTCACATAAAACTTCAGATTTCTGCCTAGTTTTTGAGGCTGTGCNGGAGCTGGCCATGTGGTCCTGAGATTTGCCAGACCCAGTGAGCATGTGGATGTTTGGAAGTATGGGGCTCGGGTTGGGGGAGGTATGTCTGTGGTCCAGGTGTTTCTATCACCTTCCTGTGAGTCCTTGGTTCAGCTCCACCTCATCCTGGTCAGGCTCACCCTGAAGGCATCTTAGTTACGGTCTTCAGTTTGCAGCTCCCTCATGAACCCACCTGAGCCAAAGCGATTGATTGTACCCAGTCACAGCAGATGGTCTGATAGCCATGTCCTACCACATCCCTGTCCCAGTGTTACCCTTACTCCCTGCCGAATGCTGCTAAGTGACAGTAACAGAGGACTGAGGATTTGCTCAACCAGAAATTGAGACGTGTCCTCAGGAGTCACGGTTCCTGGGTGTGTCCTGGCTGAGGGCGAGTGGTCTGTGGTCCAGTTTTGTGGCCTGACATTCCAACTATGTACAGCTTGTCTTTGTTTCTGTGGCTACTGCTCTCTATGTGCTTCCTTGGAGGGTAGTATTTGAAATCCAAAGAGCACCCCAGCAGGACAATGTAGCAGGCTTGTTGACCGAGTCATTGGCATAAAAACCCTGGAGGGTACATCTGTGGAAACTCTTTTACTGTAGCTTCAGTTCCGGGGATCCAACACCCTCTTTGGCCTCTGTATGCACTGCATACATGTGGTACACATACAGACAAGCAAGCACACATGCACACATACACAGAAATAAAAATACATTTAAAACATCTTCAAAGNTAGTTTCAGCTACTGATTGAGTTATTGAAAATGAACTATAAAATCAGTTTGTTATGTAACAATGAGTGGAGAAACCAAGTCTTGACTCAATAGAGGAGAAGCAAAAGTCTCAGCACAGGGTTAAGCTCTTGAGTTAAATTAAGAGAAACAAAAGTCTCCCAGGTTCAGTGCAGTACAGGGTTAAGTACTTGGGCCAAGGGAATTAGAACCTGAACTTCAGCCCGTGGTCAGAGATGAGAGTCTTGTAAAGGAACCATTAACTGGAGATCTGGTACAGGAAAGGAAGCTTGCTTCTTAGCCACAACTTANTCTATTGTAGACAAATTGTGNAGGGTGGATGAGTTTGCATGTGTGTGTGTGTATGTGTGCATATGTGTATGTATGTGTGCATATGTGTATGTATGTGTGCATATGTGTATGTGGGGGATGTGCATGTGTGTGTCTGTGTGTGTGTATGTGCATGGGGTGTGCATTTCTGTATGTGTGTGTCTGTGTGTGTGTATGTGCATGGGGTGTGCATTTCTGTATGTGTGTGTGTCTGTTTGTTTCTCCCCCCACCCCACCCCACCCCCCGTGTGTTGTATGAAGTGTAAATGTTCTATGCACATGGAGGTCAGAGGCTGACTACAAGTATCTTTTTTATCATTTCACTCTCTATCTTACTCTTTGAAATGGTCTCTCACTGAACCTGGAGCTCACCAACTGCCTTGTTTGGCTGACCAGTGAGCTCCGTGGATCCTTCAGTCTCAGCCTTTCCTGAGCTGGGGTTACAGCCACATCCGGCTTTTACCTGTGAGCTGTGGATCTGAACTCAGATGNTTCTGGAGAAAGCTGATTACTAACTGAGCCATCTCCCAAGACCCAGGCAGAAAACTGATAGCTGTCAAAAGGGGACTTTCAGGTACCAGAGAGTTCAAAGGTCACTGCCCAGCTGCACAGGACAGTGCTCTGTGTGTGCAGGACTTAGAAAGGAGCTGTGGTAACCAGAGCCTTTCCCAGTGAGATAAGATAAACAGCGTAAATAAATTAATCAGCCTGGTTCTGCACATGATAACAGGTTTGGGTGACAGAGGGTGAGGCAGCTGCTGAAAAAGACAAGACGTTTCTCCAAGAGAAGTGGGCTGCACCCTTTGCAACATCGTGCTTTGTGGAAGGAAAAGCATATCAATTAGANGGAAAATTGGACATTGTTGGGAATATATGCAGTGGGAGGAGTGCAATTGTATGCATGAAGTCAAAATAAACCTCTCTTCTGGTAGAGGAACATTCATGGGATATAGAGTGAAGCTTCAGTTAATACCAAAAACGTTTTTCTATTTGAACAATTAATACATGAATATATTTTCCTTGGAATGACTATAATATATATAGGGCAAAAATGAAGTCCTCTCAACTGTTCCCTACCCAAATCTTTTTAAAAAGATTTGTGAATGTGTGTGTGTGAGTGTGTGTGTGTGTATGTGTGTGAAGTTCAGAAAGAACTCTTTAGGAGGTGGTTCCTTCCCTCTTCCATGTTGTTCTGAGCCAGTGTCTTTCTTGTTTCTCCTGCTGCACTGCATACTTGAACTCTTCTGTCTCTGCCTCTCATCCCACAGAAGGAGTGCTGGGCTTACAGGTGTGATCAAACTCTGGTCCTCAGACTGGTGCAATTGTCACTTTTACCAGCTGAGTCATCTCACCAGACCCCTTCCCTAACCAAGTTTAGCCATCTTCCCCAATTCATGTCTTTCTGAGAATTGAAATGCAAGTATCACCATTGCACAAGACGATAAAGTCAGACAAGAAAGCTTGGGAGAATAACGAGGNTCAATTCCTTTAACTAAGCCAGTGCTGAGCTCTGTGATTTCCACGTAAGGTATTAACTTGTTCAGTCGACATGTCCAAAGTAACTACTCACTCCTGTTGTGAATGGANCAATGACCTCAAGGGCATTACCANCTCCACCCTTGGCATCATTCCCTACCACGTACTGATTAGGAAAGGGAGACTCAGAAAAATGACACAGCTCACCCAAGGTTACTTCCAGTTAAGAAGCAGTGCTGGGCTTGAGATCCAGGCATCCCTTCAAAGCTGAGTTCTCCTTCTGACAACCATCCAGTGGTTTTCAAACCAGTTATTTGAAAACCAGAAGTCCTCAAATTATATGACATACCTGTATGAAAACGTCCTTGTAAGAGAATGCTTGTATGAATATGTTCTTATAATCTTCTTCCATGTGCAATGACTGCACCAATGAAATGCTAAAAAAAATTTAAAAATTAATGAATGAAATTAAGTCTGTAACTCAATGCAGATAAAAGATACACATGNATGGGCTCTGGTTCCTTTGGTGNCTATAGACTAAGAAGAACTTGGGCCTGGTAATACAGCTCTGAGTAAAATGTGCACTTAGCCATCCCAGGTATTGCCTAACCCAGCATGGTGACTTATGCTGTGATCCCAGCACTCAGGAGGTATAGATATGAGGATCAGAAGTTCAAGGANATCCTCAACTTCAAAGTGAGTCTGAGGGCAGCCTGGAAGAACAAAAACCCATGAATTTGTTTTCCCCTGAAGNACTAGGTGAAATTACTTATGTGAAATAACCTCACTGGTCAACAGTTTGGGGACAAATAGCAACCATTAATGTCAGTAGAGATCATCAAAAAAGCTTGCTTAGTGGAGAGATTAATTCAATTAATTCACTGAAAAATTGGATGTTGCTAAGGATATACAAAGTGGTGGACAGTNGAGCCCAAATACCAGCTCTGTTCCGTCCAAGCTGTAGGATTGTGCCTTGTTGTCCTACATCAGGAAGTTGGAGGCATTTGTGAATCTGGCTAGTTAGTTTTTTGTAAACTTGAAACAAGCTAGGCTCATCTGGGAAGAGAGAACTTCAACNGGGAAAATGCTTCTATNAAATTGGCCTGTAGGAAAGTCTACGGGACATATTCTAATTAGTGATTGATCTGGGAGGACCCAGCTCGCTGTGGGCAGTGCCATCCTTAGACAGATGGTTTAGACGGTATAAGGAAACAGGCTGAGAAAGCCAAGAGGGACAAGCTGGTGAACAGCACTCCTCCATGACTTCTGCTTCAGTCCCTACCTCCGGGTTCCTTTCTTGGCTTTCAGCCTTGGCTTCCCTTGATAATAGACTCTAACCTGTAACATGTAATAAATCCTTTTNCCCCCAAGTTGCTTTTAGTCAGTGTTTTATCACAGAAGCAGAAATCAAACTAGGACAGGGTCCCTTNCTACGGTAGGCAGAAGTCTAGGAGGGCCTCAAGACCTCTGCTCTANNGTGTCCTACCCCACTCAGCTTGCAGGTGGCATGGTGTAGCAGTTGCTTTTTGGTGCTTGATAAAACGTCATGACCAAGGCAATTTATAGAAGAAACAACTTATAGAAGAGTTTGTTTTTGACTTATAGTTCTAGAGGGGGAGTCATTTTGGGGGAGGGCAGAGGGGTCCTGACTGATCCATTTTTCCAGATTTCCCAGGAGGGTTCTAAAATCTTTATTCCCATAAATATCTTCACAACACTCCTACCCCATCAATTGACTAAACCACTCTTCTTTGTAGTCAAGTTTTGTTGTTGTTGTTTTGCTTTTTTAGATAAATTCTCACTCTGTACCCCTGCCTGGCCTTGAATTCCTGGACAATACTCCTGCCTTTGATTCCTGAGTGCTGGGATCACAGGTGTGTGCTACCATGCCCAGTTCAAATGACCTTAATAAATATGTCAGTAGTAATATTGATTTATTTGATACATATTATTGCCAAATATTAAGCTAATAATATTACATGTTCTAGTTATTTTAAATTTTTACAACTCTATGAAATGAGTTGCTGTTTTGAGCCTTCTTCCTTCCTTCCTTCCTTCCTTCCTTCCTTCCTTCCTTCCTTCCTTCCTTCCTTCCTTCCTCTCTTCCTTTCTTTTTTCCTTTGGCTCTCATATCTCTAAACTAGGTTGGCCTGGAACTCACTATATAGCCTGAGGATGACCTTAATCTTCTGGTTCTCCTGCCTTCACCTCCAGAATGGTGGCATTCCAGGTATGAGCCACCACTCCTGGTTTATTTGGCACTGGGGCTTAAACCCATGTCTTTGTACATGCTAGGCAAGTGCTCTGCAAACTGAGCTCTGCAAACCCAGCCCTCAGTCTGAATCTTTTGTCCTCTCCAATTCCATGTGTTGGCCACTTAATCCCGAAGGCAGCACTGGCAGGTAGGACATAAAATGAGGTATTCATCTCACAAATGGATTAACATGGATGTTACAGGGCTTGTTGGAATGGCTCTTCTGCTCCAGCTCCTCTTCCCTGTAAGGAACAACATCCCTCCCCTCTGGAGATGCAGCATCTAGATTTTATCTTGAAAAAGATCCAGCCCTCTCCCCAACGCCAAACCAAAGGGTACCTTCATCATGGACTTCCCAGTCTCAGAACTGTGAGAAATAAATTTCTGTTCCTTATAAATCACCCAGTCTGTAGGGGTCTGTTATCGTAGTGTGAATTGGACAAAGCCTTGGGTTCTAATTTATGCTCATCAATTGGCGGACAGAGAAGCCAGGTTTAGAGTATTGTTCTTGCTGGCCAAGATCACACGTTCCACAAGAGTGAGAGCTGAATTAGACATCTACAACTTCTGAACCCAACATTATTTCTGACTCCGTCAGAAATGAGGATATGCTACAGAGACATGTGTACNNCTCCCTTTGGCTATCAGGCTATTGGAATTTCGAAGAGAATCTCATGCTAGGAAAAGAGAAAGGCTGAAGCCTGGTGCCAGGCGGAGGAGGAACTTGTCTCCTGGAAAGAGGTTTCTTGCTGTTTGGACAACTTGTCAGATTGCCTTGCAAACAAAAACAAGCTGGAGCTGAGATGTTGATGGGGAGGTGACTAGAAGGACCACACCTTGTCCAGGACTGCTTAGCAATGCATACCTTTTCCCTCTGTTTAAAACTAACCCTCAGGTCAAGACCCTGAAGATGGACTTGTGGGTGGATCACTGAACCTATTTGTTCATCGTNCCAATGTGACCATATTGACTAAATCTCCTTTCTCTGCTTTTCACTATCACTTATCTGCTTAATTGGTCTGTTGAGGATGGATGATTGAGTCTGGCTTGTGAGAGCTGCCAGGGGCCAAGCTCTGACCCTAACCACTCCAGTATCAATTTTGGCAGGATGGCCCAATNTCTTGGAATTGTATTGAGAGCAGACAGTAGAAGAAGCCAACTACCCTTAATTCATAAAATGAATAAGATAGTGATAATGATGAATGGAGTTAACACTTATCATGGATTTCATGTGTCAAAATAAAAATCAACATGCTTCTAACTGGAACTCAAAAAGCAGAAGTTCTGGAAAGTTTCCCCAAAGAAAGAAATGCCGAGTAGACATTAATTACTAATTTTAGCAGCAAAATGTGTAATAGATGTTTTATTTTAATGAATGTTTGAAGAAAATGTGCATTTTTTCCAAGTTTAATGGTGACCTTGGTTTTTATGACCTAGCTTTGTTCATAAAGTCCTATGTTCCTTAGTAAGGAATTCTCTCACAAAGGAATTTTTAGAAGATGAACATGGAAGAAGCAAAAAAAAAAATAGCTTTGCATAAAAAAGAGAAACAAAACTGTAGAGTTTAAAAAAAAACATGTGCAAGGAAAAGAAGCTGTGAGTATAGGAAATTCCAATTAGGTTGGAGTAATACCTAAAATTTACTTTTTGGTTGAAGCAGAGATATGTTGAGGTGTATGCATGTGAAAATGAGCAATAGGGGCCAGCAGAGGGGATGTGGCAGTAAGGCAAGTGCTTGCCTTGAAAGCCCAAAGACTTTATTTCTTAAAAAAAACAAAAACAAAAACAAAAACAAAATTGTTGTATTTATTTTGTATAAAATTGGAGGNGGTCACACGGAGGAGGAGACATTTGTGGACATCAGAGGACAACTGCTGAGTCTGTTCTCTCCTAACATGTGGTTCTGGGGATCGACCTCAGGTCACTGGTCTTGGCAACAGGAGCTTTTACTTATTGAGCCCTTCCACTGGCCCACAAAAACTTATTTCCATCCCCTAGAACTCACAGAAAAAAAATCTGGGTGTGGTGGTGTGTGNTTATAGTCTCAGCACAGGGGAGGTAGAGCTGGGAAGATCCCTAGGGTTTCCTCACAGCCATCCTAGCCTACTTGGAAAACTCCAGTTTGGTGGAGGACCTACACACATGGAAATGAATAATGTTAAATATGTGTCAGCTCTGCAGGGACATAGACTTTTATATTTCCCCCTCTGAGAGACACTCAAGAGCGAGAACCGTCTCTCAGATACACCTCCTGCTTAAAACCTGTTAGATGAAATGACTAAGCAATCAAACTTAAGAGATTGGGGACCTNCTCTGAATTGAACTGATTTATGCATTTGAACAAGTGACTTGGCATTTGTTCATTGATTATTTAAANGATCTTGAAAGAAGGCAAGATTTGTCCTGCTAGATAGAAAAGCCAACAGCAGAGTGTGGTTTAGGGTAGGCACCAAATCAGGACAGACTGGGTTGCCAGAGAGCCTGTTCTGATGAGCACACACACCCACNTGCTTCATATTCCACAAAGCTTTCGTGGTAAATCATGAAATAAAATTAATTTCATGACAATCCGATTACCATAGACCATGAAAAACTTCAGAAATATCAAACATTTGAACTTATTTTTATATTTTTTTATTTAGTAGCAAGGTCTCTCTGTACCAACTAGGCCAGCCTGAATCTCACTACATAGCTCAGGCTGACTTTGAACTTGAGATCCTCCTGCCTCAGCCTCCCAGATTACAGGCAAGTGACACTCTAATAAGCAGCATAAACATTTAATTTAATTTTTTTTAGTCTTTTCCCCCCCTTTGAGACAGAGTCTTGCTCTGCAGCCCAACCTGGCCTGGAACTTACTCTGTAGCATATAGTAACCTTGAACTCGTGACAGTCCTCCTGCCTCAGCCTCAAAGTACTTGAATTGCAGGCATGACCCACAAGTGTGAGTCTATGATAATAAAAAAGAAAATTATAGGGCTGGGGGCATAGCTTAGTACTGAAGTGAGTATATT